>CM035420.1:101720677-101923177 GCA_020310875.1 Ceratopteris richardii
TACTTACACACACATAGTTACATACATGTATATACTTGGACATGCACAGATCAGCAGACACATAACTGTACACATAAATTTACATGCACACACATATATATACATACACATATATACATACATACACTCACACACACATATATATACACAAAGATAGAGGCACATACTCACACATACACATGCATACACATATACATACACACATATGAAAACACACATACATACACTAAACATAAATATGCATACACACACACACATAGAGACACACATACATACACATACACACACATGCATACATACATACATACATACATACATACATACATACATACATACATACATACATACATACATACATGCATGCATACATACACACACATACACACCCACATACACATATACACACATACACAGACTCACATATACACCTACATACACATACACACACATATACATACTTACATATATATACACACATATAGTTACACTCACATATACACACATACACACACTCACATATACACCTACATACACATACACACACATATACGTACTTACATATACATACACACATATAGATACATACATATACATACATATACACATGCATGTGCACATACACATGCATACACACATACACATGCATACACATACATATACATATACATACATATACACACACATACATATACATACATATATGTATATGCACATCAGGTCACATGCATACCTGCCCACAAACATACACACATGCATATACACATACGCATGCATACACAGTGCACACATACACATGCATACACAATGCACACATACACATGCATACACACATACATATAGACACACATACAAGTACATGCATGCATATGTACGCGTACATACATTGATTTCTAACCCATTTGTTTTATATGTACAGATATTATGGATCCTAGTAGAGAGAGAAAGGCGAAACTCACTCTCATAAAAAGTCTTATGAGAGCAAGAGTTATGCCTGATACCTTAGGGATCATCATGCACAAGTACTTAGAGATGCATGATGACGAGTTTGATTTTATGATCTAGATGCTACCCAGCAACCAGAGAAGGGCTCTTTCTGCGGCTCATGCAGGAAGAGAACTATCTTCTCATGGGTATGTTTTTTTCACAATTTTTTTAATGATATTATAACACATATTTTTATTTATTTGTATCTATCTATTTTTAGGACATCTATACCACCTTCAGATCATGAGAGTAGAGCACAAGTGCCTATAAAGACATGGATAGGCACCCTAGGGCTGGAGTGCGATATAGAGCCAGAGGGCAATATAGTGTATATAGGGAATCGATTGGAGTTCAAAAGAAGAATGCGAGAATTATGTGACTCCTACCTGTGCCTTGTCCACTTGCAGTGGAAGTAAGTATAAGTTTTACATATAAATTGAAATAAATATCTTATGTTTTATTTACATGATTTTTTTTTTTGTAGTGAGCATGATAAGAGGGAAAAAAAATATGTACTTAGTTCACTTGAGATAGAATTTGGGACTGGGTGGTCACATAAGTGGTGTCTCAAATAGATGCGAACACTTATGGCTCATCATCGTGATAATGCATGGTATGTATTGCTTTTATTTGTTATATTCATATGTGTAACTACATATATACACACACATAATATACACATATTTTTACATATATATTTCTACACATATTTATATACACACACATATATACACAAACGTACATGCACACCAGGTCACACGCCATGTGTATATGTGTATGTATATATATGTGGATATGTGTATGTGTGTTTATGTATGTATGTATGTATGTATATGAGAGAGAGAGAAAGGAGTATGATCGGAGGTACACATACATGCATACACACACACATGCACATTTACACACACACATACACACATATAATGAATACACACATACACATACTCACATACACATACACATACATAATCATATGTACACACACATACACATAGTGTGTGTGTGTGTGTATATATATATATATATATATATATATATATATATATATATATATATATATATATATATATATATATATATATATATATATTAATATAGTAAATTAGTATATAGATATATTTATAACAATATATATGTATATATATATATATCCTTATTCAAAAACCCTATTTCAAAAACCCTAATTTGAAAACACTAATTTTGATATTAGGGTTTTACAAACCCTAATTCAACCTTTTTGCCATATGGTTGAAGTATATGTACACATTGCATCTATTCCTCCCACCACCTACTAGAGAGATGTTTGTCCTCCCAATCTTATGCCTCTATATATAGATACTCGAATCAACGAGGACCATAATATATATAAAGATACATACACATTATGTAGATACACATACATAAATATAAAATGATGGAGTAAATACATATGCATCACACATGCATGCCTACATGCACACATGTATACATATACATGCATACATATCTACATGTACACATTTACACATATACATGCCTACATGCACACATGTATACTTATACATGCATTCACAATTATAAACACACTTGCATATATTACACAAATGCATATGCATACATACATGTGTGCATACTAACACATGTATACATATATCACACACATGCACACACAAACATATACATGAAACACACATATGTGCATACTAACACATGTATACATATAATACACATCAATACACACACACATATGCATACATACATGACAAAACTTTGCTCCTCAAAAATAAAGCTATATATAAATTTTTAGGTATACCCCCGAGCTTCATGTTCTAACTTAAAAGAACATGATTTCATCTCTCTAGTGGAATTCATCGATATTCTAGTTGAATAAAGGAGAATCTATTATTTGATATCCATTCAAATGATTCAAGTTATCGATTGATAACTAGAGTAGGATTTACTATCTAATCTACTCATATGTTTTCTTTATTGCCATCATTTTGGTAATACATCAATATAGTCTCATCTTCATTATCCTTATTGATTTCATTTATTTCTTCTATTGTTAAATTTGTGTTCTCATGAATGACATCATCTATTGATGGACTAATATTGATTTTTGGTAATTCCTCTTCATCATCAATAGAATCAGCATGTAGAGTATTATCCTCTTCATCAAGAAGATTAGTATCGTTATCATGTACAATGACTCTAATTTGTCTTTTAGATGTCGATGTATCAGTATCTGATGGTGAATCATCAAGAGGACTTTCTTCGATCTATGTAATAATAAATTGTTCAAACAATAACCTACCTCTAGGTTGAACATGAATGACTTGCCACCAAGGATGAGCATCAGGGTTTTTATAAAAAAATGCTTGTTCAATATGCTTAGGAAGAATATATTGTTCTCTAGTAGATCACATTACCTTGGAAGAATCAATTTCCCAAAATCGAGATAATTCCTTTCTATGTGGAATTACTACCTTTATACTCGACTCAGAACCAATCAACCTTCAAAACGACCTATCAAAATATATAAAAACAAAAAACCATTATTAGGTGCTTAAAAAAATAATAAACTCTATCATAAAAAATATAAACTTTTTTTTTACCTGTTTGAATGTATGAAACAATATTTCATAGATACCAACAACAATTCCCACGTGACCAAGTTTGCCATCTATAAGGTTCATGTCTCTTGAGCTTGATAGTTGCTTGAAAGAAGAAACAATGCTAGAATCCTCTATTTTACATAAAAAATCAATAGCTTTGATTCTAATATGTTGTCCAAAAGTCCACATATTAGTGAACATTCGAGCCTGCAAAAGAAATTAAATTAGTAAAGAGAAACTAATATACATATTTGTAAAAAATAGAATATTATTAAAATAAAATTACCTTTCGTTCACAACCTATCATTAACTCTCTCTGCTCATCTGAGATTTCTTCATTATTTGCATTGGCTCATTGCAAACGAGTATAAAGCCAATCCGTGGAAGAAGATATATTTGTAATCTCATTATTATCAAGATTACGTCTATATCTTTTGTTTCTCCATCTTTTACTTTAGAGATTTTGAAGTTCCCTTCGTACTCGCTAATGAATGCTTGCATGCTTTTGCTATTATATGCTACAAAAGTAGAAACATCATTTTTTTTCTTGAAATGTAAATAAAAATGGAAGTCCCTTACCTGATAATACCTCGTCTGTTATTTTTGAAGAAGATTCATTGGTCCATGCATGAGGAGCTTCTTCATGAACTCTTTCAAGGTACTCACTAACATAGTACATGCACTCCTCAAGCATCCAACCCTTTGTCATGGATCCTTCTGGTTTCGCTCTTTGTTGCACATAACCTTTTAATATTCCCATAAGTTGCTCCAAAACATCCATCGAGTGTTGACAACACCTGCAATCTCTATTTCATTCAAAGATGGACTAATAAATGAACGTGAATATCAAAAAATTAAGTAGGATGCTCTTTCTCCATCAAACATAGTAGCTCCTTGCATTCACGTTTCTTTTGTGGGATCGAGTTTTTATCAATCTCTTTTGATGTAATACAACTTTACACATCATAAAAAAAATTATAAAGAAATTAATTAAAAAATAAAAGATATCAAATATTCATATATATTAAGTATAAAAGTATCATAATTACCGTACAAGCGATCCAAGATGCCAATCATGGGACTTCAACCCAAATAAGCTCTTATCATCCATAGTAAACATGTTCTAGAAACATGCTCCATATCCTATAGGAGTCCAAATCAACTGAATCCTATTGTTGATAGTCTGTATCTCTTTTACCGTAAGTACCCAAGAAGCAGGTGCATAAGTCATTTCCTATTGATGTCTATCAAAAACTTGCCATAACGTTGGTTTTGAATTTTGGTCCTTCAAATCATTCCTTGATGCTATGGTGTCTTTTAATCCAAGAAGATGCTACCATAATGAATAACCAATATTCTTGAATATATGCATAGGATCAAGAAGATGACAGACCTTTAACTCTTTCCAATATTCTAAAGAATACAATATCGATATATTCTCTACGAGTGCCATTTTTTCTTTACCTCTCTTCACATTCTCATTATCTTCATCATCACTGAAGATTTCTGATTCTGGATCTATCAGAGACCCATCTGTCCATTTTTTATACCAATCCATATGCTTCATTGGTTTTGGACACTGGTCTGTTTCAAGCTTTCCATTAAAATGCATCCCTTCTCTTTCACATCTTAATGGATGATCATCATGCAAGAATCTTTGATGTTGAAGATAAATATTTTTGTTGAGGTTCTTACTATAAATTTATCTCAAACAATCACCACAATATGGACAAGCTTTATAACCCTTAGTAGATATTCCTGCATCATGAAAACAATAAAAATATAATTAGATTAACTCACATATATTTGTATGCATATTAAATTAAAAAATTACATCAATACCTAAACAAACATCATATCCTTGAAAATTGTGAATAGTCCAAGCCACAATACCACGAACCATAATATATCTTTCATTGATGCTTTTCGATACATCAATGACGTTAATGCCTCTCCATAACTCTTGGAGATCGTCAATGAGAGGAGTAAGATATATATTCATATCTTTAACTTGTATTTTTCCTGGGATTAAAACTAAAAGCATTAAATGTTCCTTTTTAATGCTAAGATATGGTGAAAGATTGTAGTTTATGACTACCACTGGCCATGTTGACCATTTACTAGATTTCATGGAGAATGGATTAACCACATCTAATGCAGCTCTCAACTTTAGATTTTGTGGTTTCTGTGCAAAATCAAGCCATGTAGAATCAGTATGTTGAAAAGCTACGCTAATTGTTGGAATTCTGATTATTCCATGAGTCCTTTTATGATCATGTCCCCATGTCAAAAGCTTTGATAATTCGGGCTTTGAAACATATGTCTAATCCATGGAGCCAATGGAAAATGTCTCAATACCTTTTTTGAGATTTTACCTTCTTCGTCCTTATATCGAGGAGATTGACATTTTGGACATGTCAAAGAGTCTGCATATTCACCTCTATATAAAATACAATTGTTAGGACATGCATGTATACATTGATAATTTATACCAAGATTGTTGATTATCTGCTTCATTTCATCATGTGAGGAAGGAAGAATATTATGACTTGGTAAAAAATTTTCAAATAGTAACCTGTAAGTTCATGAAATTAAGTCATATTAATAAAAATAAATAAATAAATATACATATATACATGTATATATATGCATATGTGTATGTATATGTGTATGCTTATGTGTATGTGTATGTGGATGTGTATATGCATGTGCATGCGAATACATATGCATATGTGTATGCATATATGTATGTATGTGTGTATGTATGTGTATGTATGTATGTGTATGTATGTATGTGTATGTATGTATGTGTATGTATGTATGTGTAGGTGTGTATATTTGATTTCATTTCTAATTTTCGTTTTGTTTATTGTGGTACGCAAACTTTCATATAGATATCTAGAGCACTGAATCATTTGGCTATCTCCCATTTTATAGTAAATCAATTACTTGCCTTGCTAACTAAGACTTACATATTTGTTTACAAATATAAAGTATCAATTAGCTATGGAGGTATAGGTAGTTTGGAAAATAGGAGGAGCAAATTTATTTGGAAGATTCTGAAGTATGGACGAATAGTTTTAAAGGATGGGCAGACAGAAAGCATCCATTCAATGAAAGTTCTTGTTTGTACCTTAACTAAGGTAACAACAAGAACCTACATTGAATGGACGCTTTATTTCTGCCCATCCTTTAAAATTATTCTTCCATCTTTCAAAATCTTCTAGATAAAATTGCTTCTCCCATTTCCCAAACGACCTAATACCTCCATAGCTAACTGATACTTAATATTTGTATGCAAAGTTCATAAAAGATTTAGCAGCATAGGTATTAGGTTGACTAGAATAGGAGAAGTAGATGTGTCAGGAAGATTCTAAAGGCTAGGCAAACAATTCGAAAGGCTAGATGGAAAAAATATCTTCATTCGATACAGGTATGTATAATTTGACCTTACTTTCATAACATGTGTATGTATGTATATGTGTGTGTATGTTTATATATGTGTATGCATTCATGTATATGTGTATGTCTATGTATGTATGTATTTATATGTATATGTGTATGCATGTATATATATAAATAGATAGAAAATTAAAAATTATACCTATATAGTGCCGAAATAGATACATTACTCCATCCAAAATAATTTTGAAAATTGAGAATAAGTAAGCTTGCACTTACTCGTGTCAAATGAATTCCTTCATACACATGCTTTAGACATTCCTCTCGAAGATATTTCTCATTTTTAGAAATATCAATGCTCCCACTATCATTTTGATACCAATCTTCAAAAAAATCTTCCATGCCATCATCTTCATCCTTGTCACACAAATCTTGTACTTTATCTTCTTTTGAATATAGGTCTTTCAACCTTACATATTCCATAGGATCACTTTTACGTAGTCTCCTCATAGAAGCCTCTGATAAATGAGGTCTTACTGGCAAATGTGAATGGTGTGGTGTAATATCATCAACATCATACATTGGAATCTACACACATGAATAAAAATCATTAGTATTCCATAAATGAATGAAGACTAAACTTTAAACATAAAATTAAATATGTAAGTTATTTTGAAAAGATATTGAAATTAGAGTTTTCCAATGCAACACAAGATAGGTAAATAGAAAGTTTTCATTCTCTCTCTAGCTAAAAGGTTCTCTTGGAGGTCTACGCCATCCATAATTCACTAATAATTCATCATCGATATGTAATGAAGTAATAGCATTGACAACTATGTATCTTGCTACATCTCTGCTCATGTATGGTGATTCATGACTATTTTCACGCTCCTCAAATGTGCAATTAGTACTTGAACTATTATGTAACCCTCGACTACTATTTATTAAACCTGCTATATTTCCATGCGTGTAAGGTCTTCCATCAATATATAATCTTTCATTTTCTGCATGTCAAATCCCTCTACTAGTACGAGATGCTACATTCAAGCATATTCCATAAGTACTCATGCTTTGAACATAATGTGCAAGTCGATGCCAATCTCCCCATCCATATATAGGACCAAAAAAGGACATAAGAGTGACTTCAGAGTTTGGAGGCACATACAAATCCTCTACAATAAAGAGACCATGACCATCACTAGTAATAGTGGATGAAGCAATCATATAAAAATTACACCAAAAGTTAAAAACCTCTCCATCTAAAGGAAGTGGTCCTCTATTCCATCCTCCATATCTTCTTCTATCATATGTTTGTACTAGAGAACGATCATGAGCTGACAATGGATAATCTTTAGCCATTTCAGTCTCTAAATCAGGAGGTAGAGGATTCCTAGAAACCTCTGCTTGTAATTGATGATGAGCAAGTCCATGACGTGCAGGAGGTATATTAGCATTATGAGTATGAGAATTATTATCAATCATCATCAAGCAAATATTCCTATATATCAATAATAATTTGATTTTGCATATGGTTTTAAAATAAAATAATCACATTAATTTATAGAAAGAATACATACCCAAGCATTATCACGTTGACCATGTGGTGGCGCACGCTCAAAAGTGCCATACTCTGCCTTATGTTCAATACATTCCAATCATGGTCTTCGATACGTGCCATAGCAAAACGTACACCAACATATACTATGCTCTTGATAGTAAAATTCATCATAATTTCTATCGGAGGACACATGTGAAGTCGTTGCATGGGTAGGAGGTGGTGGAGTGCACTCTGATTGATCAGAATCTGATTATAACAAAAAAAAAAAACATATATCAGCTATATATCTATCAAATATATTTAAAATTAAAAGTTTGATATACTTACAATATATAATCCTTGCACGATTAGGAGATGGTAGTGGAGTTCCCTCTGATTGATCAGAATCTAGAAATAATGGTATTAGATATTAATAATTTGATTATTTACGTACATAAACATTCACATATACACATTTACACATACACACATACTCAAATATACACAAATACACATTCTTGTGGGATAAATGCATGTATTTTGTCTGAATGTGTGTATATGCATGCACGCGTATGTGTGTATGTATATATGTGGATGTGTATATGTGTTTATGTATGTATGTATATGTGTATATGTATGCATGTATGTATGTGTATATGTTTGCATGTATGTGTGTGTGTGGGTATGTGTATGTGTATGTGTGTGTATGTATGTATAAGTGTATGTATATATGTTTATGTGTGCATGTATTTTGTATATATGTATGCATGTATGTGTGTATGTATGTATGTTTATGTGTGCATATATATATATATATATATATATATATATATATATATATATATATATAGTAAATATAAATATGTATATAAATATAAATACAGTAATATAAATATGTATATGTATATGTATATATATATATATATATAGTAAATATATATACAATAAATATATATATATAAATACATATACATACATACATACACACACACAGATATATATACATATACATATATATATATATATATATATATATATATATATATATATATATACACACACACACACACACACACACATATATATATATATATATATATATATAGTAAATATAAATATAGATATAGTAAATACATATGTATACAATATAAATATAATTCAGTATATACTATTATACATATACATATATATATATATATATATATATATATATATATATATATATATATATATATATATATTTACTATATATATGTGAGTATATGTATGTGTGCATGTATTTAGTATGTATGTATGTATGTATAAGTGTATGTGCATGCTATATGTGTGTATGTATGTGTATGTATTTTGATTCGTTTTTTTTGTTTGAGATTAAATAATAGGAGATATTATATGGTGGAAAAAAATAAGAGGAGACCTAACATACCACTTGAGACATGGCAGTTTTTTTGTAGACAACTTCGTCTTCAGGATTCATTTCCTCAACAGAAGGTATACAAATTAATAGTTTATATTTATAATTCTCATATGTTTTATTAATTTTTTACATTTAATTTATGTATTTTTTCTATTATATAAGTAGGTTGCTGCAAAGAAGAGAATTGAGTCGGGTTACACATCTCACTTAGGCCAAATGGGTCATCATGGTTTTGTAGCTACATTTGTAAGTATATGTGTTATTGAAAGTATATTTTTTATTTTAGTTAAAATGCAAGAGACTAATCTTTTTTATTTGTTTCAATGCAGCAAGAGGATTATGGTCAATATCCTATGAAACATTGTTGGAGTTAGACATCTGCGGAAGCACACAAACATCACAAGGAAGAAGAAGAAGCTTAGAGCACAACACACAATACTGAATGTATTACCACTAGAATGTACAAAGATAAGTGGGCTGTTAGGGCAATAGGCGTATATACAATCCAAAGGGGGGGACTTCTAAAGAGTGAAAAAAAAAGCCCTAGTGGAGTGTTCACACACATCACTACCTAAATATATCAACAAACCCCCCTTAGGAGTGATGCGGTGAACACGGAGCTGCCACTCATGTATAAGGAAGTGCCAAGCTATGTGGAATCAATCCACAAAAGGAAGTAAGCCCAAAGCTTTGCGGAAAGCTTCAAACTTCTCCCTAGGCAGAGCCTTCGTAAAAAGTTCTGCAATGTTCTCCTGCATGGGCACATATGCCAAGATGATCTCCTCGGCAGAGAACCTCTCCCTAACATAATGATAATGCACCTCAATGTGCTTATGCAAGCATGGAACATAGGGTTCCTCGCAACTGCCAATGCGCTCTGATTGTCAGTGAAGATGGTGGTGGCAGAAGACTGAGGGACACCCAAATCAGCCATAAGGCATACGAGCCACACACACTCAACAGTTACTGTGAAAGCTGCCCTATACTCAGCCTCACAACTGGAAGTGGCCATAGTAGGCTGCTTCTTGCTCAACCAAGACATACACGGGCTACCAAGCATGAAGCAAAAACCACTGGTGGACACACAAGTTTCATAGCAACTAGCCCAATCACAATCAGAAAAAGCATGCAAATCTTTGGGATAAAACAACCCAAGTAGCCAGGTACCACTCAAGTAGCAAAAAAAGTGTTTAACTACCTACCAATGCTTGACACGTGGGCAACGCATAGATTTGCTCATCTATGAGACCACAAATTGCATATCTGGCCCAGTAATGCATAAGTAAATCAAGCAAACAATAGCCTACTGATAGAGAACAACATCAAATGCATCTGGAGCATCATGAAGACTCAATCATAAACCTGTCTCCATAGAAGTCCCAATAGGCTTACAATCTTCAAGACCAAAATGTTGCAATAATGTGTCAATATACTTCGTTTGACACAAAGCCATTCCACCATCAACTTACATAAACCAAATGCCCAAATAGTGATGCAAATGCCCCAAATCAGACATCTCAAATGAGGCATGCAAATCAGCCTTAAAATCAACAATATGCATGTCATGAGGACCAGTGAGCAGCATGTCATCAACATACACCACAATGATCAGAAGCACATCATTAGCACACTTAACATATAAGGTGCTTTCAATTGGATTGTTCTAAAAAACATGTGCAATGAGATAGACATGTATCTTTTCATACCAAGCACGTGGTGCTTGCTTTAAACCATATAATGCCTTCTTTAACCTGCACACCTAGTTTTCATGCCCTTTCTGCACAAAGCCATGGGGCTGAAAAACATACACTTCTTCATGCAAGTCACCATTCAGAAATGCTATTTTATTATCCAACTGATGTACATTCCAACCATGATGAGTTGCAAGTGCGCAGATGCTATGAATAGTGTCATTTGGCAAATAGGAGTAAATGTTTCATCAAAATCAATGCCTCCTTCTTGCACATAACCCTTTGCAACAAGCCTAGCCTTATACCTATCAATTGTTCAATCAAGTTTATGCTTCAGCTTGTATACCCACTTAGTGCCAATGGCCTTCTTGCTAGAAGGCAAGTCACATAAAGAGCAGGTACCATTTTTCATGATAGCATCATATTCAGATTGCATTGCAACCATCCAATGTTCAGAATGTTGTGCTTCATCAAACAAAACAGGTTCAGTCTCATCACAGAGACTAGACGCATCCATAGCATAGCAATCTGATGCAAAAGAGGCACTATGAGAGCTTGACCGAGTATGATATGACAGAGGTGCATCTAATTTTCTATCACGCAAAGTCTACACTAGCCATTTTGGCATAGTTTTTGCCTGCTCAATATCAGATCTCTCATCAGCAAGTGCATCATATAAATCTGTATCAGAAATGGAATGATCTACATCATCACATGAAACCTGCAAAGGCTGAGAAGTTGCCTCATGAGGACTAGCACTAGACTTTCCACTTGTAAAAAGAGGCAGCAAAGTATCATACATGTCTTTAGAGCTAACATATGTCTCCTTAGTACATGAAAGTAATGGCTGAATAGCATCTTCCACTAAAACAACATCACGGCTAACCAAAATGTGTTTAGTATGTGGATAATATAGATGATAGCCTTTACTTTCAGAACTATACCCAACAAAAATACATTTGACTGCTTTATCATCCAATTTTCTGCAATGTTGTTCATGCACTAATGCATATGCCAAACAACCAAAAACATGCAGATGCGCAATAGATGGCTTGCAACCATGCCAAGCCTCATATGGAGTGATAGGCTGCAGCGTTTTAGTGGGACACCTGTTAAGTACATATGTTGCACACATGATAGCCTCAAGCCAAAAACTGTGGTAAAGCCTGACTCTTGATCATACACCTCACCTTCTCCATGAGTGATGTGTTCTTCTGTTCAGTAACTCCATTATGTTGAGGTTTATATGGCACTGTACACTGATGTTTTATCCCACGCTCAACCAAAAATGCATTAAAGTCAGAAGACATATATCCCCCCCCCCCCGATCAGAATGGAGGGTGCCCATTTTACATGCTGATAGATTTTTAGCCAAAACCAGAAACTATTTGAAGCACATAAACACTTCGGACTTTGCCTTCAATGGATATACCCATGCATGCCTGGAAAAATCATGGATGAAAGTCACAAAGTAAAGATAGTTCCCAAAAGAAGGTGTCTACATAGGACCATAGACATCACTATGTACAAGCTGTAATTTTTGAGTAGCCCGAATTGAACCATCTTTTGGAAAGGAAGAACGCTGCATTTTTCCCAAAATACAACCTTCACAAACATGTTTTCTAGGTGCCTCAAGTTTTGCCAAAGAGGACACCATTTCAGATTTTTGTAGGCATAGCAAACTAGCAAAATTCAGATGACCAAAGCGTGCATGCCAAAGCTTTGCATCTAAAATAGCCTGAGAATCATGTACTGCATATGTCAAATCATTTACAGATCTTTCATAGTCTATGAGCTTATACATCCCATGACACAAAATGCCAGAAGCAATAATGACATCGCCATTTGACAGATCATGAAATGTACATCTGTCATCAACAAATTTCACAACCAAGCCAATCTTGGATAATGCAAAAACTGATAACATATTTTTCTTGACCCCTAGCACAAACAAAGCATATGACAAAGTGAAAGAACCACCATCAGCAGTAGTCAAAATGATCTTACCAACTCCCATAACAGGATAAGAGGAGTTGTTGGTGCATGTAACAATATTCCCTGTAGGGGCAGGCTCAAGTGAAGAGAAGAAACTGTGTTGCGAGGTAATATGTTTGGTCGCCCCACTATCAAAGTACCAAACATCTAAGTCTATTGCAGACATGCATTGCTCATGAGAATCATATTTATAAATTTGGTTGTGGCCACAAAATATAATATGATTATTGGTTCCTTTTAAGGCTTAAAATCATTTAGGTGTTCCTTCTAAGTCTTAAAAACATTGAGATGTTTGAGAGAGTCACTGCTTTCTTTAGCTTCAAAATGAACCTACTATTGACCATATTCGGAGTTCAGAGCTAAGAGAAAAGTTTGAATTTGTGCTTACTGCTGCAAACGGTATTTGCAATGTGCATTTTCAGAGAATTAGTGAGTTGGAGAGGTAGTCAAAACAAGTCACATGTATTGTAGCACTGACACATCACTTCCCATCATGTGTGCACATGTCTTCATACACTTGGAACGTCTAATCTCTCGGATTGATAATTAAACATGTATTAATCCACCATTATATGCACTTGTGGGGCGATTGAGGTACAATCTCATCGTCACAAGTCCCTAAGACTTCACGACTTAGGTACACACATTTTTGGTGCCATTGCTGGTGACTAGCCCAACCAAGGTGCCTTCATGATGGTTATAGCTATGGAGTGCATGAATCGTACTTGTAGAGGTGAATTCAGTTAGTGGCAAATCATCAACCATTTCAACACTTGTTACCTCACACTTTAGGAGTGTGCGTAATGAGTTTTTAGGTTTAGGTCTAGGAATAAGGGAGTGAGGAAGAGTTAGAGTATAGGGAAGAGAGGGGAGTAGGAATAGGACACCTTGAGAAAATCCCAAAAAATTTAGTTCTTTTCAGTTCAGGCACTTGGTCAACCAAGGCCTTAAAACCCAAAAAATATTCAGTCCTTAGTCACTTGTCTTGAGCAAGTATCATGGAGAGTAGCAACGACGGATATTGTGGAGTTGTATCATGGAAAGCAAGCACACTGCTGATCTTGTGAGCTCAAAACTAAGAAGTGATATTCTTGAAGGTGAGCCCATCAACCCTATAACCTCAAAAAATCAAAAGCACATTAAGAAACGTGACGAAGCACACATGCGATATCACGGGGTAGGACATAAGCATTGGAGTGAGATTTTGTGTGGTGTACTTAGCTAGAAGGAAGAGGAGAGAAGGATACACACTTTGCATTAAAAATTAAGTTTTGGTCACTTTTGGCTGCAATATCGCAATCAAACAAGTTTTGATATCGTGATGCCAAAATTCCCTAGTATCGCTTGACTCACTTGGTATCGTATCGTGCATACCCCCTTGAGGTATCGTGATACCGTCAAGGTATCATGTATCACCAAGTGTTGGTATCGCGATCACGATTCTTAGGTGGTATCATATCGCGGTCCACCTGGTATCATATTGTCCTTATCTTGGTATCATATCGCCATAAAATCGGTATCGTATCCTTGAGAGTGAAGTATCATCTGGATCTAGGTACCGTAGTGTATAGATCACAATATCGTATTGCAAGGCTTATCCCGTATCGTATCGTGCCTAGAATCTCTAGGTATCGTATTGTCTCTTGCAATAGTATCATGGCTTGAGGTTGGTATCGTATCATGATCCATCAGAGGTATAGAAGCAAATTCTTAGAAAATCAAATCAAGGTATACATGGACGAAGCCAATAATTTGAGGATCAAAAATAAAGAATTGATGAATGCAATTCTATTAAATCAACCTGTGGAGGTGCAAGAAAGTCAATGAAATAATACACAAGCATTAGAACCTCAGATAGCTACGTATGCAGATCATCTAAAGCAAGAGAAATAATTAAGAGAAGAATGGGAAAAGAAATATATGCATGATACAAATGAGCTCAGAAAGAGATGGAAGGTTGCATAAGCAAAAATGGTAGAGCAATGTAAGGAAGATGCAGATCAAGTGGCGGTGATTGGTGAACAACTCTTGAAGAGTAGGGAAGCACACACAACAACAAATAATGAAATCATGAAGAAAGATGAAATCAGTGAAATCCAAAAGGCTCAATTAGCACAGAATAATCCAATGGGGACACTAGTAGTTCAAAGCTCCCAAGCGGCTACTGTGGAAGCTGAGGTACATCCTCTTTCTCCCCCCATGCATCACTCACCTATAAAGGAAGAAGCAGAGTAGAGCACTGATAGACATAAACAGGCTATTGTAGACCTAACCCATAACGAGAGGGCACTACTGGTGTCCCAACTTATAGAACAGTTTGAAGATCAAGTGGTGAAGGTAATGAAGGAAGCGAAAATTGACAGTAAGAATTTAGAACAAATTTTGAAGCCCTTCAATGTACCATTTGGCTTACTAAAGGAAGAAACCAGGCAATACATTAAGAAGACTACCCGGAAAGAAACAGATCAAGATTTGCAATTCAAAATTGATACGCTTTCCCACACACAAGAAGAATTTGATAAGGCAAATCCGATTTGGAGAAGGAAATTTTTGGAAAAGAATCCAACTTTACGGGTGCACTAGGAGTCAGCACCTTACTTACTATAGGTAAATCCATCATTTTGCCTAGTCCCTCGAAGATGAGCTTGGCCGCAATTTTGGGAAGCGTAGCGTTAGGACACCATAAATAATCAGTGGCTAAACTACCATTACTACTGAGCCCACCTCATAATTACCTACCTACAGAGGAATACATGGTTCGCACAATCGAATTTTGGCTATCTAGATATGCTATTGTACTAGACCTAGCAATCAAAATGACAAATAAAGTGTTGATCATGCTACTTATAGTTTTGAAAGTATTCAAACATGCACAATATACATTTTTGAATTTTATCGGCATCAATCAAGGAGCAGACGCCCTTATTTTTTATCTATCTATCATGTCGAGTATACTTACAATCATAGCGATATATTCGAGACTAATTTTCTTATTGAGTTCGTAGATGCAAACACTCAAAGAAGCGTTCTTTACAGAGTTTTTTGAGACAGATTCAAAATTTTTTGTAAAAATGACTTCGAATTTAAATGTTAGATTGATGGCCTATGAGATGAGCTTCTTTGCAGATCATAGACAGGTAGCAGATGATGGAGTAAAGTCAGCATAATGGAAATAATTAATTATATGTGAAGCTAATTTGCTAAATCAAAGAGAGCAGAAAGTCATCCAAACATACTCACGTCACCAAAAAAAGCCTGTTGGGGATGACATAGTTCAGGAGGAGGGACGTGTGGAGGGAGAATCAAGTAAAAGAAGAAGAAGAAGAAAATAAAAAAACAAAACTGCTCAATAAAAAGAACCACCCTCTGCCCAAAGCCCTACAAGAGCACTTACAAGGCAACTACGCTAAAGAAATACATCCCGAAGAGTGGAAACAAAGAATTACAACAAGACCTTTCAAGCACCACCCTCACTAAAAAAGATGCAACACTTGCCATTGAGGCATGCATGGCAACACAACAATACAACGTGGCCAGATATGTGAAAACAAAGATATATTAGAAGGCCAAAAGTTAGAAAGAGGTAGAGGCTAAAAATAAAAAAAGAGTGACTAAGATATTCACATTCTTAGCCACTAGATGCGTGTGTGGCAGCCCGAATTACCACCGCAACCCAGATGAATGAATATACGAAATACCAAGGGGAGGATGTACACAAAGGACTTAGGATCAAATAAAGTAACAAAATGTCTAAAGGTCCTAACTGTCTCCTCGTCCACTAGGTGCATGCGGTGGAAAGAAATGAACAGGCTAAAGAAAAGCATCAGGTACCAAAGGATGTGAAAGAAGATCTAAAGATAGGAGCTTTGAAGCATCAACCAAAAGACAAAAACAGATGTAATGCTCACCAAATGATGTGTGTGGTGAAAAAGAGCTTAACAGGTATCAACCATAACACAGTAACCTAGAGTTATGAATGTAAGGAATACCAAGGGGACAACGGAAGCAAAGGACTGAGGCTCAGATAAGCTAACAAATTCTATGATAGTCTAGTTGCTTCCTCGACCACTGGGTGCGTGTATTGGAAGAACAACAAACAAATCATAGACAAGAAGTAAAGCCTATCAAGGGACGATAGAGACAAAGAGGGGGAGAGTGTTGCAGAGTAAAAGAAGCACAGAAGAGGGAGCCCCAAAAATTTTCAAATTGTGGCATAAATTTTCTTCTTCAACTTCCTATTAAAACCTCATGAAGCCATGTAAATGAACTAGAGGAGTCCTCTAGATGCATAAAACCCAATTATTGTAACATAATCCTTGTAACATAGTAGGAAATTAGATTTTTTTAATAAAAGTGCCGGTCTTTCGCATGAAAGGACCAATTTTAGGGCACATGTATATAAGTCACTTGGTGACTCTTGTAAAGAACTTTTTGCCATTGTGAGAATTGAAAGGGATTTTTGAACTTGCCTCTTCCTTGCTGATTATCATCTTCTCTAAGAACTCTTGAGTGTGTGTAATGCTTGAAATGTGTGTGTAGGACTGTTGTCTATCCCTCCCCATTGCTTTTGAACTATTGTAGTGCATGTGTGAGCCTTAAAGAGTTGTGGAGCAGGTGTTGGTGTTTCCCACCATCCACTATTTTGCTCATAACTTGAAGTATGCTTGTCAAATTTGACTAAAGATAATATTATTAGATGCATCTCATCGAGAGCTTTGAGATGAACCCACTGTTGAGCACATTCGGAGTCCGGAGCTGAGAGAAAAGTTTGAATTTGTGTTTACTATTGCAAATGGTATCGCAACGTACATGTTCAAAATGAGTTGGGGAGGTAGTTAAAACAAGTCACATGCATTGTAGCACTAATACTTCACTTACCATCATGTGTGCACATGTCTTCATACACTTGGAACGTCTAATCTCTCGGATTGATAATTAAACATGTATTAATCCACCACTATATGCACTTGTGGGGCGATTGAGGTACAGTCTCATCCACACAAGTCCCTAAGACTTCACGACTTAGGTACACAAATGGTCAATGGAATAAGAGTAGAAGTAAATCAAGGAAGAGGGGTATTGAATGCCATTATTGTCATAAGAAAGGACATATGAAGAAAGATTGTTATGCATTAAAGAATGCTAAAGGTAAAGGAAAGAATTTTGATGGGCATGTCAAACAGTTACCTGCACCATCTACTTCGACTATGAAGATTGAAGAAATTAATGCTATTTCTAATGATGCTGATGTGTTGGCACTTGATAGTACTATGCCAACTGAGGCTCTTATGGATGATTCTCTTTCCCACATGTGGTTGCTAGATTTTGGTGCTTCTTTCTATGTGACACCACATAGAAAATGGTTCTCTAGTAATGCAGCAAAGTCTCTTGGTATCGTGAGACTTGGTAACTCTTACTAGTGTGACGTTGTGGGGATTGGAGATGTGGTTGTGTAGTTCATTGATGGTTCAAAATTTACTATGCATAATGTATGTCATGTGCCTCAGTTATCATGCAGTTTGATGTCAGTTGGTCAACTTGATGACCTTGGTTACAAGGTGGTCTTCTATGCTCTGTCCTTTTGTATATCAAAGGCCAATATGGTTATTGCAAAAGGAAGCAAAGTTGGCTCACTTTATCCTTTATTTGTATCACAGAAAGAATACTTGTTGTTACTGAACAACCTATGGATTGTATTTGGCATGGTCATTTGGCCATATATCTCGTAGTGGAATGGAAAATCTTTCTCGTTCTAGCTACTTAACTATGTTATCTTTCTCTGATTTTTGATTTTGTCAGCATTGTCAATATGGAAAGCAAATAAAAAATGTGCATAGAACACACATTGACTCTTCAATTTAGCCTTTAGATCTCGTTCATACAAATGTGTGTGGTCCTATGCCCACTAGGTCCTTAGGTGGTTCTCTTTACTTTGTCACTTTCATAGATGATGCTGCTAGAAAAGTTTGGGTATATCCTATCAAATCAAAGGATGAGGTATTCCCTACTTTTAGAAAATGGCTTGCTTCAGTTGAGACTGAAAAAGGAACTACGCTTAAGGCTTTATGTTTAGATAATGGGGATGATTATACCTCACATGAATTCAACCTTTTTTGTCAGTCTAGAGGGATTCGTAGAGAGTTATAACTCCTTATACCCTAGTATAGAATGGTGTAGTTGAAAGGATGCATAGAAATATTCAAGATAGAGTAGTTTTTATGTTGCATCATGCAAATCTCTCACAAGGCTTTTAGGTAGAAGAAGTATTGACTGAAGTTCATGTGATTAACCTTTAACCTAGTACTACCAAAGGTTTGAAAGTGGCATAAGAGTTATGGACAAGGAATCCACCATATTATGATCATCTTCAAGTTTTTGGGTGTGAAGCATTTGTTCATATACCCAAGAATCTTAGACAAAAAGTCGAAGAAATGCATTTTTATTGGATATGGTCGAGAAGAACAATTTGGATATTGCTCATGGGATCCTAAAACACAGTCAGTGATCACAAGTAATGATGTCATTTTCAATGAGTCTAAGATGCATAAACAACCCATTAAGGAGGTTGAAGTGAGAAGAGTGGTATTTGAGGATACTAGTCCTCCAGTTAGCATGCATAAAAATGTTGCACATAAGCATGTCCTAGAAAATGTCTGATCATATCAATCTGCACATGTTCTTGATCAGCAACCATTGAGATGCTCTGCACGTGTCTCACATCCACTTGATAGATATGTTCTAGGTTTAGATTTTGTTATGCTAACATATGTCGGTGAGCCTTCTTGCTACAAAGAGGCTCTGCAGATAGAGGATCATGTCAAGTGGGAGCATGCCATGAAGAGTGAGTTGGATTCTATTCACAAGAATGGTACTTGGGATTTAGTACTGGCATTGATTTTGATGAGACCTTTGCACCTACATGCCAAATGGCTACTATTCGTAGCATCTGTGCACTTGCAGCTCATCATGGTTGGAGTGTACATCAATTGGACATTAAAATTGCATTTTTGAATGGTGACTTGCATGAAGAAGTGTATGTTTTTGAGCCCCGTGGCTCTGTGCAGAAAGGGCATGAAAACCAGGTGTGCAGGTTAAAGAAGGCATTATATGGTTTAAAGCAAGCACCGCATGCTTGGTATGAAAAGATACATGCCTATCTAATTGCACATGGTTTTGAGAATACTCCAACTGAGAGCAGCTTTTAGGTTAAGCGTGCTAATGATGTGCTTCTAATCATTGTTATGAATGTTGATGACATGCTGCCCACTGGTCCTCATGAGAAGAATATCGCTGATGTTAAGGCCGATTTGCATGCCTCATTTGAGATGTCTAATTTGGGGCATTTGCATCATTACTTGGGCATTTACTTTATGCAAGTTGATGGTGGAATGGATTTGTGTCAAAAGAAATATATTGACACATTATTGCAGCATTTTGGCCTTGAAGACTGTAAACCTATTGCCACTCCTATGGAGACAGGTTTATGATTGAGTCTTCATGATGCTGGAGATGCATTTGATGTCATTCTCTATCAGCAGGCTATTGGATGCTTGATTTACTTATGCATTACTCGGCTAGATATTCAGTTTGCTATATCACAAATGAGCTTAAGTGCATCTTTTGCTACTTGAGTGGTACCTGACTAATTGGATTGTTTTATCCTAATGGGGGATCACTACTGCGACATTTACATGCTTTTTTCGACTCTCACTGAGCTGGTTGCTATGACACTTGTGTGTCCATTAGTGGTGTTTGCTTCATGCTTGGTAGCTCATGTATATCTTGGTTGAGCAAGAAGCAGCCTACTGTGGCCACTTCCAGTTGTGAGGCTGCATATAGGACAACTTTCATAGCGACTATTGAGTGTGTGTGGCTCATATGCCTTATGGCTGATTTTGGATGTTGGTCAGTCTTTTGCCACCACCATCGTCATTGACAGTCAGAGTGCATTGGTAGTTGCAAGGAACCTTGTGTTCCATGCTCACACTAAGCACATTGAGGTGCATTATCATTATGTTAGGGAGAGGTTCTCTACGGGAGAGATCAGCTTGGCATATGTGCTCACACAGGAGAACATTGCAGACCTTTTCACGAAGGCTCTGCCTAGGGAGAATTTTGAAGCTTTCTACGAAGCTTTGGTCTTACTTCCTTTTGTGGATTGATTCCACATAGCTTGGCATTTCCATATACATGAATTCTAGCCCCTTGTTCACTACATTAAAATGAGAAGACATGTATCCCCCCCCATTAGAACAGAGAGCTCCCAATTTACATGGTGACAGATTTTTAGTCATACATTAGAAACGTTTTGAAGAACATCAATACTTGGGACTTTTCTTTCAATGGATAAACCCATGTATGCTTGGAAAAATCATAAAAAAAAGTTACAAAGTAAAGGTACTTCCTGAAAGAAGGAGTCTTCGTAGGACTAGAGACATCACTATGAGCAAGTTACAATTTATGAGTAGCTGAAACTGAACCATCATTTGGGAAGGATGTGTCAAGAGAAAAGAGATAAGGAAGAGAGATCTCACACACTCTCATACACAAAGAGAGGGGCACACACAGATTGAGGCAAAGAAGAATGATCTTCTTCTTCTTCTTCTTCTATTACATAAAGAGAATATAAAAGAATGACCTTATACAACGAGTGCTATATATAAAGAACAATATATAATGAAAATGCTAATGCCCACGAATGAGTGAGCTGGCAAGAAGTAGATGTGCCATCACTCTCGATAGAGAATCTAGTAAAGCTCACTAAAGTATCCCTGACATATAATAGCATGACCAATGTACATGTCAAAGAAATGAAAAAGTGATACGTGTCATCCTCGATCATCACATGTTGCGTTTGATATCTCAACACTCCCCCTCAAGCTCAATGTCATCACTTATAATCCAAGCATCTTCTAAAACTTCTTCAACTTCTCTACTCCAAGTGTTTTAGTGAAAATATCAACAACTTGCTCATTTGTCCTCACAAAAACAAGATCAATATCACCTACTAATACCTTTTCTCTGATGAAGTGACAATGTACCTTGATATGCTCTATTCTAGCATGAAAAGTAGAATTTCATGCTGGTTGGATGCCGCTAAGATTATCACAATAAATGATGGTAGGATTTCACACTTCTAGACCTAAATCTACAAGTAGCATCTCTAGCCATGATGCTTCACATGCTACCATTGCAACACCTCTATACTCAACCTTTGTACTTGACAAACCAATAGTGTGTTGCTTCTTACTACCCCATGTAATAGATGCACTCCCAAGTGAGAATAGAAAGCAACTAGTAGAAACTTCTATCTGTGGAATACTACGAGCCCAAATTGCATCAATGTATCCATGAACCTGCAATTTTGCACTAGATTCATAAAATAATACATAATCCAAAGTAGCACTCACAAAGTGCATATGAGAGCATCCAAATGTGGTTTTTTGGGAACCTACATAAATTGACCTTGAAGTCCTACAATGTCACTTAGATTAAGTCTTGTACTTGTGAGATATATCAATCTTGTACATAGCAACAATTTCAAGTGCTTCACTTGATGTAGTATCCAACTTCAAATTATGATATAATGGCATAGAGATTCGCTTAGAATTAGCCATACGATACTTTTGCAGCATACTCAAGGAATACTGCCATTGCGACATCCATATACTTGTTTCTATATGTATAAACTCAATGCCCAAAAAGTAGCACAACACACCAATAATTTTCATGTCAATTTTTTGCATAAGGAGTTGCTTTACCTCTTTAATGCTTTCTTCATTATCACAACCTACAATTAAGTCATCAACATAAATAGCCACAATTGTAATGCCATCATCACCCTTCCTTGCATATTATGAGTGATTTGGATCACATAGAAAAATCCAATCATGGTTAAATAATATGTAATTCTTGCATGCCAAGCATGAGGATATTGGTTAAGCCCATACAGAGTCTTTTACGATTCTCAAACAGATTCTATGTGCTTTGAATCCTCATATCCTTGTGGCTGGTCCATGTACACTTCTTCTTGTAACTCACCATGTAAGAAGGCATTCTTCACACCCATTTGATGCACAATCCATCCTTTAGTTGTAGCCAATGCAACAAATTCTCTCATAGTAGACATTTTAGCTACAAGGTTGAAAGTTTCCTCATAATCAATGCCATATGTATGTGCATATCCTTTTGCTACCAATCATGCTTTACACCTGCTTATGCTACCATCAGCATTGTGATTTACCTTGTAAACCCATTTGTAGCCTATCTGTTTCTTTCCTCCCGATAATGGAGCCAGCTTCCATGTTTCATTTACATAGTGTAACCAACTCATCATCCATAGCTCTCTCCCAATCTGCATTTCCAATTGCATCTTCAAACAAGAAGGTTTATAATCTTGTATTACCTTGTTCATGTAAGCACAATGATGAGCCATGTATCTATCATATGTTAATCACTACACCGAATTATGCATCCTTCCAGATCTTCTTGGTTCCGGGTCACTTCTTCTTGTTGTATAATGCCCTTCTTACTCTTCGAGTCTTCATAGAGGGTAATCCAAGTTCCTCAACAAGGCTCTTTTGTGAACCACTTGAATCTCCATCAATATATTCATAATCTAAAGATGTTTTATTACCAACAGAAACCTTTTCTTTACATTTTTTGGATGTAGTCGATGAATTTGCTGGACTAAAATTTCCATGCAATCTTCGACTCCATGGGTTTTGAGTTGGAACTATTGCTTGATGACACATCCAGTTCACTCAGAACTCGAGATTCTACGCTTCCCTTTTTAGCATTTCCTTTGTCATTTGAGTCAAGATTAAGTCCTTCTTTGGCATCTGCATAGAGGCTTGAAATTTCATCAAACACTACATCTTGCTTACCTTCACCTATTGTGTAAGTAGGATGTAGCATTTATATCCCTTTTTCTCAAAGGAGCACCCAATCAAGATACATTTTTTCTACTTTTGGATCAAGCTTTTGAGAGATTTCGGAGAGGCCTTTAAGAGGTAGAAAAGTGACTTGCGAAGCGACAAAGTTTGTTCTAGCCAACCAGCACCAGACCAGCCCTTTAACTTATGGAGATTCAAATAGATCTTACATCATGTGATTAGTGCAATAAAATCCACTATGTACTTTGGAGCATCAAGGAGAAAGAGTTGATACAAAATACATAGGTTTGTGCATTGACTAGCTCAAAAAACTTGCTTTGGATGAAATGATCAAATTCAAATGCTCATAGCAGCCATCATGATTACAATTGAATAACTTCGTTTTGTAGGAATGATACACATATGTTTAAGTTTCTAAAATTCACAAGAGTACAAGTAATAAGCAATATGTGCTTTTGGAATGAACTTAACACTCAACATAGGTACCCCCTATTTTTCAGGGCTATGTAAAGATAGACCCTATGACAATAAAATTGCAATTTCTCCAAATCTGCTAAACTAAATGCTTTGCAATTTTAGTACACATAGGCTAGATACTAATATCATTTAAATGAATGATCATCCATTCAATTTGGAGCTCTATAGAGAGAGCAACCACCTCTACAAGCTCACTATTGTTGAAGAAGATGGTGCACAAAAATGAAGGAGCAACAAAATGATCATCCAAAGTGTATGTATATTGCTTAAATGTATTGTACAATGGTCTTTAAGTCTTAATAAAGACTCTTGAAGTGTTCCACAACTTCTAGAAGTGGATTTCGAATTCAAATCAAGGAAAGATATTTTGTTGAAGAGAATCAATTCACTTTCCTATAATCTAGCAAAAGTGAAGATCTAATCTGATTTACTTTTTGGTGATTGATTGATTGATTGTCAAGTTCAACCACCTCATATTCATGGAATGTGAGGTCTCGTTTCTCCTTTTACATGTGTAAAACCCTAGGATTTTACGTTGATAAATGATCCATAAAAAATCCTTATGAAAAATACAAAAAATGAGCACAAATAAAAATCTCTTCAATGAGAAACTTTGGCATAATTCAAATGATGAATTTTTTAGGTAGAGCTAATCCACCTCAAGCATAGTGTAAGCTTGATGTTCCAATAGCTCCCCCTCAAGATAAAGTACTCTTGAGTCTTCCTTCTCTAATAGGTTGAATACCTATCATTGCTTTAAATCTACAAAGCTTTACTCCATCAAGTGCCTTGTCATCATATCGGCTACTTGCTTTTCAGTTGGAACAAAAGAAATGTCAATCTCCTTAGCCATGAGCTTCTCCCTGATGAACTAGTAATGAACCTCTATGTGTTTGGTTCTTGCATGGAAAATAGGGTTTGCTGCTAGATGAATGGAACTTACATTATCTCCAAATATGTGAGGTTTGGAAATCACAAGTCCCAAATTTGATTACAATGCTTTTAACCATATTGCCTTTTGATTTGCTATGATAAAATCTTTATACTTTGCTTCAATTGAGGATAAAGCAACTGTTGGTTGCTTCTTGGAACTCCATGACACTAGCTTTGAACTTGTAAATCTTAAGTAATGAGAGGTACTTCTTCTATCATCCTTAGCTCCTACCCAATCTGCATCTAAATAGATTTTGGTATCCAAATATGAAGAGAAAGGATAGAATATACCTTCATTGATTGTACCTTTGGGGTACTTAAGTATTCTCTTAGAAGCATCCATGTGTGATCTTCTTAGCGAGTGCATGAATTGGCTTAGAACTCCTACACTATATGAGATATCTGCCCTTGTATGAGTAGCATATATCAAGCTACCTACCAATCTTTGATTGTCTTTAATGTCTTCCATTTTCTCACCTTCATAAACACGAAGTTCATGATTCTTCTCCAAATATGTACGTACATGTTTAGTGTTCTCCATTTTGAACTTAAGAAGTAGAACTTGAATGTATCTCCTCTGAGTCAAATACATTCCTTCATCTGTGTATAGAACCTGCATACATAGGAAGAATGTGAGCTCACCTAAATCACGGATTTTGAATTCCTCTTGCATATGCCTTTTGATCCTTTGTATGCCATTCAAGTCATCTCATGTTACAATAATGTCATCTACATAAACACATAGATAGATAACCTCATTGTGATCCCTTCTAATGAATAAAGAAGGATCTAAGTTGCTAGGTCTGAACCCTTAATCCTATAGGTATGTAACCAACGTGTAAATCCAAGCTTTTGTTTCAATACATACAATGCTTTCTTAAGTTTGCAAACATAAGATGTATGATTAAGGTTTTCAAAATCTAGAGGTTGTGACATGTATAACTCTTCACTTATCCAACCATTTACAAATGCATTTTTCACATCAAGTTAGAGGGATCATTAAATTTCTTACAACAACCACACTTATCAATGTTCTGATTATAGTCATCTACAATCAAGTTAGAGGGGTCTCCAATTTCTTGAAGCAGCTACACTTATCAATGTTCTGGTGAGAATGTTTCCTCATACTGTATAGCATGCCTTTGTGAGCATCCTTTGGAAACTAACCTTGCCTTCTACTTGCAAATTGATCCATGTGAGTTTCTTTTGAGTTTGTATACCCATCTTCAACCAATTACTTTTGACTGGGTGACAGTGGAACCAAATCCCACGTGTCCATCTCCTTCAATGCATCTATTTCTTCTTTCATGGCCTTTTCCCAATTAGGGTTTCCTTTTTCCTCTTCATAGGTTGAGCATTCTTCTGAAATTGAGTCCTTTGCCAAGCAGATTGAATGCTTTGTAAAAATGTGCAATCATATCCATACCTCTCTGGTTGTCTTTCCTCCCTTGTTGATCTTCTAGGTGATTGCTTGGAGCATTCTCTGGACTCTTGAATTTTTTCTTTTCCTCTTGATTTCCATAGCTTCTAAATCTTTTCCCTTTCATCTTGGTCATCATTTGTATCACTTCTTGGATCATGGACCTGTGCATCATGCTTGCTTCCTAGTTGATGAGAATCAGAATCAAGATCTAAGACCTGTGTTCTTCAAACACAATATCTCTATTTGTATTGAATTGCTTGGTTGAAGGACTTTAGAGGCTGTAACCCATTTGAGTTGAATCGTATCCAATAAATACTGCCTTTGTTGCCTTTTCATCTAGCTTACCTCTAATTTTTGAAGGTACAATTAACATAAGCTAAACAACCAAACAAGGTACATAACAATTGAAATTGCCTTTGCCCATAGATAATGTGTCAACCTCTTTTCTTCAAGCATTGTTTTGGCTGATCCAACCAATTTCTTGTTTCTTTCTCTATAATTCCATTCAATTGAGGAGAGTACTTGGTAGTCACTTCCCTCTTGATACCTTTATCCTACAAGAACTCATCAAATTCCTCTTTTCTTCCAGCATTGTTTTGGCTAATCCAACCAATTTCTTGTTTCTTCTCTCTACAATTCCATTCAATTGAGGAGAGTACTTGGTAGTCACTTTCCTCTTGATACCTTTATCCTCCAAGAACTCATCAAATTCCTTGGAGAAGTATTCTCCCCCTCCATCAAATTTGAGTTTCTTGAGTGATCTACCTATATGATTCTCCACATGTGCTAGATACTTTTTGAAGCTATCAAAAATTTCATTATTACTCTTGATACAGTATAGAATATTCCATCTAGTATGGTCATCAATAAATGAAACCAATATCTTGATCTTGCCAATGAAGGTTCTTGACTTGGTCCCCACATATTAGTGTGTACTAAATCCAAAAGGTTGTTGTGGATGTAGCATTTGTGGTTGAATGGTTGTCTTTGTGACTTCCCAATCTAACATGCATCACATTTGTTCATCATGCGTTGCTTTGATATGTTTGGTAGTCCTAGAGCAGTTTGATCCCTGCATATATCTTTCAAGGTTCTTTCATTCACATGAGCTAGCCTCTTATGCCACACTTCAAGCTCACTTAGGGTTTGAGACCCAAAGTTGATTAGAGCTATGTTTTTGGTTTCCCCTACTTCAAAAGTAAAGATTCTACCATGCTTCTCACCTCTGGCTATCTTCTTGAAGCCTTGAAATGGATCTTCCACAAAAGCTCCATGTTGGGTGAACCTAACTCGCAAGCCTTTCTCAGATATTTGTCCTATACTTATTAGGTTTTTTGTAATAGTTGGAACATTTATGTTTGAAGTAAAAGGATAATATAGTCCTTCCTTTAAAGTTCCTTTGATATATCTGAGGACTCTTTGACCTGCAATCCAATGTTGATCCTTTGAAAAATGCATGAATTGTGAGAGGACTCCCACTGCATAACTGAGATTAGGTCTTGTTAGTGTAGCATAAATCAAACTTCCCACTAATGATTGATACTTCGTCATGTCTTTGAAATCTGCACCATGATACTTCAAAGTTCATGATTTATTTCAAGCAGAGTTGAAGCTTCTCTACAATTCTCCATGTTAAACTTCTTCAATAGGTTTAGAAAATACCTTTCTTATGATATATATATATATATGCCATGATCTGCATAAGTGATTTCCATTCCAAGAAAATATGACAATTTTCCTAGATCACTTATTTTGAATTCTCTTCCAAGTAACCTCTTCACCTATGTGATTCCTTCATTTGAGGTACCTGTAATTATAATGTCATCTATATAAATACAAATGTAGAGTATTCCTTCATATGTTCTCTTGATAAGTAGACTTGCATCTACCTTTGAGCTTTGATATCCAAGATCATTGAGATACTTCAAAAGACTATAATTCCAAGCTCTTGGAGCTTGCTTTAGCCCATAAAGTGCTCTTCTCAATCTACAAACATAATCTGGATACTTGAAGTTTGAAAACCCTTGAGGTTGCTCCATGTATACTTCATTGAATATGTATCCATTAAAAAATGCATTCTTTATGTCCATTTGACTTAATATGCATCCTTTTGATGTTGCAATAGCAATGATTGTCCTTATAGTTGACATCTTCACCACGGGACTAAATGACTCATCATAATCTACGCCATGAGTTTAAGCATAGCCTTTGAACACCAATCTGGCTTTATATCTAGATATTCTTCCATCTGCAAGCTTCTTCACTTTATAAACCCATCTATTTCCAATCACCTTCTTACCATTCAATTTTGGAACAAGTTCCCAAGTCTTGTTCTCCACAAGTGCATTGAACTCTTCCTTCATTGCTTCTTCCCATTGTTTCTTATCTTTTGCTTCATCATAACTCTACGGTTCTTCATCTTCTTTGACCATAGAAGCATAATTTTTCCAAGTCATATAAGAAGTATAATTTTTCCAAGTCATATGAGTACCTTGTTGGTTGTCTGCTCAATCTGGTTGACCACCTTGGTTCACATTCTTCATCAAACCTAGGTACATCTTCATACCTTCTTGATGATCAAGCTCCAGATGTGCTTGCTTGCATGTGATCTTCATCTCCATTTACCTGCATATGTGATTCACCTTTTTCATGTCTTCTTACTTCTTCTTCAAATGCTTCAATGTTGTGACTTTATTCTGCATACCAACTCTTCTGTTCATCAAATGTGACATCTCTAGAAATAAGAAATTTTTTGGTTAGAGGACTCCATAACCTATAACCCATCTGCTTTTCATCATATCCAATGAATACATATTTTTCAACCTTCGGCTTATGTCTAAGTTGTGATTGTACATAAGCATAGACAATTGATCCAAACACCTTAACAATGATCCAACGTTGGTTTCTTACCCCACTAGGCTTCATAAGGAGTCATTCCATTTAGAGTTGTACATGGTAATCTATTCACAAGATATGTAGCTATATTTACAGCCTCAACCCAAAGATAATTTGGACAATTCTTTTCATTTAGCATTACCCTAACAAACTCAACCAGAGTTCTGTTTCTCCTCTCTGCCACCCCATTCTATTGAGGTGTGTATCTGTAGGTTATGTCTCTCTTAATACCTGCATTCCAAAGAGAATCATTGAATTCTTGGGAGAAGTATTCTCCCCCTCCATCAGACCTTTGGCTTTTGAGCTTTTGTCCTGTAAACCTTTCTGCATATGCATGAAAGTTTTTGAAGGCACCAAACACTTCTGATGTTTCCTTCAAAACATAAAGAGTTATCCATCTTGTAGCATCATCAATGAAAAGAACATAATATCTAGATCCACTCATTGATCTTCCTTTTTTTGCTCCCCATATATCCGTATGAATGAGCTCTAGTACTCCATCATGCTTGAATCCTTTCTTCTAAAATGGTAATCTATGTGCTTTTCCCATTTGGCATGCTTCACATTTATAAACCATGTGTTGGTTTGGCACATTTGGTAGTCCTAACACAGATTGATTTGCCACCATAGTTTTAATTCCTCTTTCATTGAAATTACCTAACCTCTTATGCCATAGATCTACCTCTGTAATCACTTCATCACCATGTGTGATTAAGGCTTGACCAATATTCCCTTGCACTTTCAAAGTAAAGAGTCTATCTTTCTTCTTACCATAGACAATTTGTTTGTATCCATTGTTTGGATCTTCCAAAAATACTCCTTCATTTGTAAATCTGACTTGAAAACCTTTGTCCAGTATTTGACCCACACTAATCAGATTCTTAGGTATTGTGGGAACATACAAAACATTTGTTAATAAGTCAGCTCCACTCCTGCACTTCACCTTTCCAATTGAATGCACATTGTGTCTCGTGTTATCACCTGTTTGAATTGTATGACTAGAAGTGCTTTCTTCCAATTCTAACATTAATTCTATATTACCTGAAAAATGATTTGAATAACTAGAATCAATATAGAATACCTTGAGATCTTCCTTCTCTAATGTACTTATTGAATTCATCATCAATGTTGCATGGTCCTCATTTTGTGTGTCATTTTCATAATTGTAGTAGGTGGTGTTGTTAGATTGGTTATGTATCCAATTTCTTCCTCCACCTCTACTATAGCCACTCTTTGATTTTGCTTTCCTCTTTGAAACTGACTTTGATATCTTCCACCTCTGCTTTTGCCATTGTTGATTTGATTTTGATTTGAACCTTGTTGATTATGCCAACAATCATAAGGTAGATGATTAGTCAAGCCACAAATCCATCATGTCTTCTTGTTGTTATTCTGGTTACCTCTTCCTCTTCCATTTTCTCTACCTTTAACTCTACCATTACCTTTACCTCTTGTATAATTTTCTTGAGAAATCGATTCTTCTTCATCTTTTGCTTTACCTTTGTCACCTTTCTTCTTACTCTTTGCATACATAGCAGAGCTATGTCCTTTATCTCCATTCGACTTGAAATCTTTCCCAAATGTAAGCATAAAAGGTTTCCACCTTTCATCTCCTCTCAAACCTGCAAGCAATTGTGCAATCAACCTATGATCTTCAATGTCTTCATTTATAGATCCAAGACTGTATGCCAAGTCCTTCATCTTAGTGACATAATCATTAACACTTTGACTTTTCTTTTTCTTGAAGGTTGTGAACTTTGACCATAAGGTAGCCTTCCTAGCTTTATTAGTATTTTGGAAGTGATCTTGCAACACATTCCATATTGTTAACCGAATAAACTATTGGTTTTTGTGCACTAATAGGCTTCTATTTTGCAGAGTGTATGTACAAGTGCAGGTATTCTGCAACCAAAAAGGTGTTGGTCGATAGCAATTGACTTCAATCAATGTGGCTTGGAGGCAGCTGTGGTGGAAAGGAAGAGATGTTGTGTCATGGAATATATTTATGGCATGATATGCATAGATCGGGCATATTGAAGTAGGTCGTCATGGGAAGCAACCCAAGTATGCTACGGGTTCATGCAATAAAACAACGAGATGAGTTATATCGACTAGGGCTCCGAGAGACAGAAAGCAAGGATTGGGTCCAAGATGGTGCATCAAATGTGTTATCATCTCGTATTCAAGTAAAATGCTAGTGGTAGATGTTGCAAGTAGTGTCAAATCATGAGGACAAGCAAATGTGATGATAAAGGGTAATTCCAAAGTGGAAGTGGTATCAAACTTATGGGATAAATAACTCTTTGTGAAATGGAGAAATAAAGTTTCTAAGCATACCAGTTCTGTCAGAAGCCAAAAATTTGTTTTATTCCGTTTTCTTGCCAAATCTGGAAAAGGGTACTTCACTAGCAGCCGATGAGAATCACGACAACAAAGGGGGAATGGCAGTAAAGGGGTGACCCTCTCTCAGATGCATGAAGAAATGGAAAGGCATAACAGCTTTTGGCTGTTAATTTTGGTGGAAGGCCCCTTAAAAATGCACATACGGGAGAGGTTTGTCTTCTTCACTGAAGGGTTGTTCCTGCTCTGTTGTTGGCGAATTGCACATATCATAAGGGAGAAGGACTCTTGCTCTTCGTGTTGGGGATTCCAGTAGCTCAAGGTGCTTCATCATCAGACATCCTTTTGAAAGGGAATTGTGTGGAGCTTTTGGTTTTGCGCAGTGGAATGAGGCATGTTTATCTCGAATGAGAGAGATCCTGGAGGCATGGAGGAGATAGTTCTCAAAGGTGTTGTTGTATGAAGGCTTGGTTATTAGAGGGATGGAACTCCCCCTTACATGTGCTGATAGTTCTCTCGACATCCGAACCAGAAGGTAGAAAGCTCGTATTTCTGAAGATAGTCAATATGCTTTGACGTTGAAGACCTGTTATGAAAATCTATTGAAGTCCTGGGCAAAGGGAGTGTGAGAACAAAGCAGTGCTTGGGGATGGTATAGCCTGACTTGTTAGCTTCAAGGGAGATAGGTTTCAAAGCTGAGCACATCCTGGAGGAAGGATGCTCGTACAATAGAGAAGAGGAAGAGAGCAGGAGCTTCTACTTCGCCTTGTGTTTTGAAGCAAAGGATTGATCAACTGGGAGTCCTACGAAAAGAAGGCTCTTCAAGGAAATGAAAAAAACCACCATGGAGGGTTGTGGATGCTTGAATATATGCCTCTCAAGGAAGTGTTGAAGGAGGCAGTGAAGGAGAACCGAGCCAAACCATTCCTTGAGAAATGTTGCCGTGCTTCCTACAGGGGAATATTAGGCTGTCTTGCGCATCAATGAGCATTCAATTTTAAGAAAAGGGAGGGAAGGTCTTGGAAGAAGGAAGGACAGTCAGTGAAATTCACGCTTCCATCATGCAGCCACTAGTGGTAAAAAGGGCTTAAGCAAACCTTTGTTCTACCAACCACGGAATGGTATGATCTTATTTTTACTCATCTGGTTTCCTACAGTAGAGGGATCGATTAATTGCATAGCCTAATTTTGGAACTCAGAACTGTAAACTTTTTGAAAATGCATGCATATGCTAGCTCTCTGTATTTCCCTCGAGCATATGTGATTCGCTCTTAACTTGGTTTGCTAATGACGATAACCATTCATGGGTTGCACGCTTACCACTGATGACAAGCGACCATTGTAGCAAGATAAACTGCCGTGAAATATCAACCATGAGGAGATTTTGTTGCTTAGATGTTTGATGGCCTATGATTCATAAGAGCATACTGTTGTCTTCTAAGAAGCATGACTTCTGATTTAATATGAATCACTCCGTGTGAAGCCATTGACTCACTAGATTTCCATTACTTGAATTAGAGGCTGAAATCATAGCGCTCGTATGATAGTCTCTCAGTCCACAACACCTGAACCCTCATTCGATATTGTGTATCCATCTGTTAGTGTGTTAGTTGTTGTTGAGATATTATTGGTGCATACTTACATATGGTTGTGCATTTTGGCATGTGTAGAGAAGGGGATTTGCTGAACCATTTCTTTTTAAGGGATGTACGACATACATGAGCATAATTTCTATATTGTTGCCACAAATCACATGAGTGGGTGTATACCCATGCTGCAACTTAGGCGTTGTCATGTGTAAAGATGCATCGGATTACATACTGGTTGCCTCATTATGTAAAGGGAAATCTGAATGCACTACGTCAGGTTATAATGGGCAAACAGCCATGCATTTCTTCAATGCTTTTGCCTGAATAGCCCTCCTCACTGTGGCCATTTCATAGGGTATGATTTCCACGGAACATTTTACTTATATTCTGTGTCGCTCATGAAAAGTTCTTGTATTCATGTTCTATGAATAGCATAGTTTCCACAGTTTCCACGTATTTTGCACAAGCTGGCAGTTCTCCTTGATGTGAAGTTGGAGTTAAAGATCAATAGAAACATATTGTTCTCCATTCATTGAGAATGGCGTAGCAAAAAAAAGAGGTTGATTCACATGAGCTGAAACTTCACAATGTAGAGTGAACCAAATGCTTCAAGTGAATTAAAGATCCAAGTTATTCCTCGACCTTGATGGCAATCCCTGAGCATCCGAGTCAAGGCCGATATTTAATTTGCACATAGTCTCTTGGTGCCCGATGTGCACGGGAATTCCGTTGACAAGTGTGAACCCAACCTCGATTCCATAAGGAATCCAAGAGTCAACTTTTGAGTTGAGATTGAGTAGGTCAAAATAGTGAGCGGCCGGGTAGGTGAGAATGCACGTGTAGAAGTGTATGTGGGTGTAAGGGTGTAAATTGATGGGTGTGAAGGGGTAAGTGAAGAGGTGTAAGCGGAATAGAGTGTGAGTGAAAGGGGGAGAAGTGAAAGTAAAATCTGGAGTAAGGGGGGAGAGGAACCAGGGATTAAGTGGCATGAGAGCATGTGAACCGAAAGATACTTGGAGTACCTCTACAAGTGGACCGATTTTGGAAAGTTTGGGAAGACTATATGTATAGGTGGATATCTTTTCCTGTGGGTTTAGGAACCCAACATTTTGGTGCGTCTTCCGGGAATTAGCTTGGCACGTCTCTATAAGAGAGTGCCATAGGTTCGCCTAGTGCCACATGTTGGCCGAGCTTGCGGACTCCAGATCTAGTACATGAGCGAGGGGAGCTCATCCTCAGGAGCAACACAAACGCAAAGAGAGGAACACGCTCAGAGAAGAGCCCGTGACAGAGAAAGGAAGAGGTGGGAGTTGCAAGGTGAGTCTACCTTGACTAACGTGCACTAAATTTTTGGGATCAAAGTGATAGTGATATCACACCTCTGTTTGAAATGGCTCAGTGGATTTCGGTTCATTTGGGGGACTTCACCAAGTTCTCAGGTGCTTGGGACGAGGATCCAGATAGTTTTATCCAGCTGTTTGAGGTTACTTGTGAGGCCAATGAGGTAGTTGACCAGGGTCAAAGGTTGAGGATTTTTCCGGCTATTCTTTGAGATGAGGCAACCAATTGGTATGGGAATCTAACACCACAAGAGCGTGGAACTTATCAGTTGCTCAAGGAAGCCTTCTTGGCAAAGTTTCGACAACAAGGCTTCCAAGATAGATTGGCCCAACAGATGGATTATCTGCGACAGGGAGTCAATGAGAGCATTGATAACTACATTCAGAGAATGGAAACCTTGGTGAGAAAGATGGGCGTGAATGCCCCAAATGATGAGACATTGAAAAGAAGATTCATTGCGGGATTGAGAGATCCTATGGTGCAACAACATATCAGCCTGACAAGACCTGCAACTTTAATGGATGCTAAGGAACAAGCAAGGCTTTGGGAGGAAGTACAAATATGTCAACGGAGGAAGATGGAGCTCTTATACGAGCCTATGGGAGGCTCAGGGAACATTCCAATGAAAGATCCGGGCCAAGGAAGTCCCGCATTGACGGCCCCAACTTTTGTAGCTGCCACTAGCACACCAGGCGAGGTAAAGCCTGCGCTAACTGAAGAACGAATATTGGAGTTGGTCACACAAGCTATAAAAGCTACCACAATGACCTAGGAAACATACACAGTAAGACCAGAGGTAACTACAAACCCCAATCAAGTGTTTAGATCGAATACATGGTGTGGAAAGTGCCATGGTTACGGCCATTTGGCTTCAGAATGTCCTACACTCTTGAGAGTATGCACAGATAGATCACCACCTAGAATGCGTTGCACTTTTTGTGGAAGGACAAATCACACGGAAGACCGATGTTACAACAAGAGAGCCTATGAAGAGAGGACCATGAAACCAAGAGATACAAGAGAAAGATCCTACACCGGATTGCCCGCTCAAAGTGTCCCACCTACATCTCGTTGGGAAAACAGACCGACTTATGGATATGGTGCTCAGGGTCAGGGAGGAGACTATCCGAGAGGAGCCGCACGTGATCAAAGAAGAGACGATCCAATCCACTGTTGGAGGGGCCATGGCTTTGGCCATACTCAATCTAGATTTCCAAACGAAAAGAAACCAATTGATTATACCCCACTATGTAGGTACTGTAGTGGAGAGGGCCACTTTGATGAAGATTGTCCAAAACGAAGAGCTTCCACTGGCAAGGATAAGGGACCAGTAGGGTCCTCGAATTATGTTGATACTCAGATGCATTCCACAACGAGAGCTCAAGAGCACGTTCCTACGATCGGAGTAGTGTTCAAGACATCGAACCCTCAAGAAGGCTCTAGCTTGTTGATGCACTTTGTGGATGCTTATCAAGCCAAGAAACCACATAAAGAGCCCACTGTGGCAGTAGTCACAAGGACCCAAGAGTATTCAAAGAAACATCGAGAAGGCGAAAGCGAAGAAGTGAGTCAAGAGAAGATAGCTGAGCATGAAGAGGTAGAAAACCAAGTTGGAGGATTTGCTGAGTAGCAAGAGCTTGAGGATGGGGAAGAGATTGAGATCCTTCCACCAGTGACCAAGGAGTTTGTGCCAGGCATAGCACCATTCCCTGAAAGATTAAGGGCTCCAAAGTGTAGGAAGGAAAGACAAAGTTTGGAGGAAGTGGACATCGTAAAACTGTTGGCTGACACGGAAGTCATGCTAGACATTGGCACATTGCTAAAATGTTCACCTGTATATAGGAAACAATTCTACAACGAATATATTAAGAACCCGAGGAAAGCTCGAGATAAAAAGAGACAAGATAAAGAGGTCCAAGGTCTGATTCAAAGTATTACTACGCAAATTGATTCAAATGCTCCAGCTGTGACAGTCAAGATTAAAGGATATGCAGTCCCCGGTGCTCAGTTAGATAGTGGAGCCACAGTCAACCTTATGACTGAGTACATGATGAAAGCTTTGGGCCTCAACCACATGGAGGAAACTCCAATGTCCTTGAGAATGGCAGATCAAACGCAAGTAAAGCCTGTGGGTCTTTTGAAGAATGTAAGCACAGTTGTGGGCGGTCTAGAGTTTAAAGTTGATTATCTGATAGTAAGACCAAGGACCTCAGAGGCTACCTTCTGGATCTTACTTGGACGGCCATGCCTGGTGCAAGCCGAATGTGTGCACGATTGGCGCACATGATTTATCACAATTGGACCAAAGGCTGATCGAATACAACTTCAAGTGTCTCCAAACTTGACTGGCAAGAAATCGACAACAGCTGAGGAAAGGGAGCAGAAAGAAAAGGAAAAGGTTAGACAAGAAATGGTGCGGGTAAGATTTGCCTTGCGCACGGAGACTTCCAAGGACCTTTCACAGGATGGATTTAATATGCAATTGTCCAACCTCCAACATGCGAAAGTGGGCAAGTACAAAGATCCACTATGTTACAAGGATGACTCAGACCAGGAGTTGTTGGGATGGTTGACACATACAAGTGAATTTGAGTGCTACACGTTGAGTATAGACGCAAAGGAAAGCAAATCTACCCAATCCCTGGGGAAGGGAACTTCAAAAGAAGAGTTGAAGCTGGAGTTAGCTCCGACAATGGAAGTACAACAGTTGAGAGAAAGGGTTAGAGTGCTAGAAGCAGAGCTTCTAAGGAGAAGTCGAGAATCGAAAAAGGAAGCGAAGAGTAAGACTAAAGTGTCTGAAGCCATTGCAAAAGCTGAACTAAAGAAATTGGGTCCAATCAAAACAGAACAAAACAATGATTTACTGGCCAACCATGCACGCGTGATCGGGGAGCACTTTCCAATCACAGCATCATCAAGGAATAAGGAATATTCGCGAGAAGCTCAGGTGGAAAAATGGGAAGTTTTTTTAGAAAAGTTCTTGAGCGTGGGGTCAAAGCTACCAGATGGAGTACGAGATTGCATTAAATTGGCACTCAAAAATTTCAGCAAGGCCTTTGCATGGTCATACAGTGATCTGAGAGGAATTGATCCCCGAATCTGCCAACATTATATAGATTTGGAGGAAGGCACCCGACCAATATGTCAACGACTTAGGCGGACAAATCCAGTCTACTCGGAATTGATCAAGCTGGAATTGACTAAGTTATTGGAAGCAAGATTCATATATCCCATCGCATCCAGCGAATGGGTATCACCAATTGTAGTTGTTCCAAAAAAAATAAGAAAATCCGCATTTGCATAGATTATCGGAAGTTGAACGAGCGCACAAAAAAGGATCACTTCCCTTTGCCGTTTACTGATCAAATCTTGGACAGAGTGGCTGGCCATAAATTGTACTCATTTTTGGATGGTTTTAGTGGGTACAACCAGATCCAAATCCATGAAGAGGATCAATCAAAAACTTCTTTCACCACGAAATGGGGCATATACGCATATCGTGTGATGCCATTTGGCTTATGCAATGCACCGGCCACATTCTAGAGGGCAATGATAGCTGCATATCAAGACTATTTGCAGGATTGGATGGAGATATTCCTCGATGACTTTGCGATCAGAGGCAACGATGAAAACATGATGGAGAGGATCGAAGCTATTTTAAGAAGAAGCATTGAAAAAGGCATCGCATTAAATCCTGAAAAGTGTACATTTGGAGTACGAAGAGGATTGCTCTTGGGACATGTTATTTCCAAAAAAGGGATCGCAGTTGACGAGGATAAAGTAGAAAAAATTGGACAACTCCCACCTCCTCAAAACTTGCGGCAACTCAGAGGATCCTTGGGGCATGCTAATTATTATCGACGATTTATATTAAATTTTGCATCAATAGCAACACCACTGACGAATCTTTTGAGGAAAGACCAACAATATCAATGAACTGGAGAGTGTCAAGTTGCATTCGACTTGATCAAAGAGAGATTGATAAATGCACCGATTTTGGTAGCACCCAACTGGACGAAAGAATTTCATGTGCATACCGACGCTTCTCATACTGCGGTTGGAGCAGTGCTATGCCAAGCCGATGAAAAGAAGTTGGACCACCCTATTTATTACGCAAGTCGAAACTTGAATAGCACTGAGAGGAACTACACGACTACAGAGAAGGAATGCCTCTCGATGATCTTTGCGGTAAACAAGTATCGGCATTACCTGATGGGAAAGCATTTCACGTTTTATGTGGATCACGAAGCCCTAAAGTATATCATCAATAAACCCGAGCTATCAGGGCAATTGATGAGGTGGATGCTACTCCTACAAGAATTTCAGTTCACAATGGTAACCAAACCAGGCAAAGCGCACATATTGGCAGACCATTTATCTCGAATTATTAATGAGGAGCCAATCTCTGGTGTGCCCGATGATGCTCCTGATGGGCATCTATTTTAGGTTGATGCTAAAGTACCTTGGTATGCCGACTTGGTGAATTTCTTGTGCACCACTAAATACCCACCGGGAGCAAGCAAGAGAGAGAAGCAAAAACTATTAGCACTGGCAAAACACCATAGCATCATTGGTGGGCAGCTCTATCGATATTTTGTCCATGAAAGCATTTATCGGAGGTGTCTCGAGGAGGAAGAAGCAACCCTAGTTTTGAGGGCACTGCATGATGAACCCTGCGGTGGGCATTTTGCTGGTGAGCTGACGGCAAGAAAGATCTTATTGGCTGGGTATTGGTGGCCAATGCTGTTCAAAGACTCTCACACATACTGTAAGAAATGCGACAAATGCCAAAGAATGGGCAAACCAACATTAGCACATGCAGCTCCTCTTACGCCGGTGCTGGCTCTTAAGCCTTTTGAAAAATGGGGAATTGATTTTGTGGGGCCCATTGATCCTCCCTCAAGACACAGATCCAATAGGTATATCCTGGTCTGCACTGACTATGTTACCAAGTGGGTAGAAGCCAAAGCTCTGAAAACTGACTGAGCTATTGATGTAGCTAAATTTTTGTATGAACAAATTATCACCCGATTCGGATGATCGTTGGAGATAGTGAGTGATAGAGGAACACATTTTATCAACGAATTGATCGAGGAATTAATGGAATTGTATACGATCAAACATGGGAAAAGCACTCCATATTACCCGAGGGCGAATGGACAAGTGGAGGTTACCAACAAGGTTCTTGAACAGATTCTGACAAAGACAGTAGCTGTGCATAGGCGAGACTGGGATGAGAGACTTTTGGAAGCTTTGTGGGCGTATCGAACTGTTGGAGATAGACGTCTGCGGAAGCACGCAAACAGCACAAGGAAGAAGAAGAAGCTTGGAGCACAAAAACACACTACTGAATGTATTACTAGAGAATGTACAAAGATAAGTAGCCCATTAGGGCAATAGGCGTATATACAAGCCGGGGAAAAAAAACCTCCTAAAGAGGGAAAAAAGTGCCCCGGCGTTCCTCGTGTGTTCACACACATCACTACCTAAATATATCAACAAATCCCCCCTGGGAGTGATGCGGTGAACAAGGAGCTGGCACTCATGTATAAGGAAGTGCCAAGCTATATGGAAATCACTCCACAAAAGGAAGTAAGCCCAAAGCTTTGCGGAAAGCTTCAAAATTCTCCCTAGGCAGAGCCTTCGTGAAAAGGTCTGCAATGCGTGGGCACATATGCCAAGCTGATCTCCCCAGCAGAGAACCTCTCCCTGACATAGTGATAATGCACCTCAATGTGCTTAGTGCGAGCATGGAACACAGCGTTCCTCGCAACTGCCAATGCGCTCTGACTGTCAGTGAAGATGGTGGTGGCAGAAGACTGTCCAACACCCAAATCATCCATAAGGCGTCTGAGCCACACACACTCAACAGTCGCTGTGAAAGCTGCCCTATACTCAGCCTCACAACTAGAAGTGCCCACAGTAGGCTGCTTCTTGCTCAACCAAGATATACATGAGCTACCAAGCATGAAGCAAAAACCACTGGTGGACACATGAGTGTCATAGCAACCAGCCCAATCTGAGTCAGAAAAAGCATGCAAATCTGGCGGTAGTGATCCCCCCTTGGGATAAAACAACCCAAGTAGCCGAGTACCACTCAAGTAGCGAAAGATGCGCTTAACCGCCTTCCAATGCGTGACTCCTGGGCAATGCATAAACCTGCTCATCTGTGAGACAGCAAACTGAATATCTAGCCGAGTAATGCATAAGTAAATCAAGCATCCAACAGCCTGCTGATAGAGAACAACATCAAATGCATCTCCAGCATCATGAAGACTCAATCGTAGACCTGTCTCCATAGGAGTGGCAATAGGCTTACAGTCTTCAAGGCCAAAACGCTGCAATAATGTGTCAATATATTTCGTTTGACACAAAGCCATTCCACCATCAACGTGCATAAATTGAATGCCCAAATAGTGATGCAAATGCCCCAAATCAGACATCTCAAATGAGGCATGCAAATCAGCCTTGAAATCAGCAATATGCTTCTCAATAGGACCAGTGAGCAGCATGTCATCAACATAGACAACAATGATCAGAAGCACATCATTAGCACGCTTAACATATAAGGTGCTTTCAGTTGGACTGTTCACAAAACCATGTGCAACCAGATAGGCATGTATCTTCTCATACCAAGCACGTGGTGCTTGCTTTAAACCATATAATGCCTTCTTTAACCTGCACACTTGATTTTCATGCCCTTTCTGCACAAAGCCATAGGGCATACACTTCTTCATGCAAGTCACCATTCAGAAATGCTGTTTTAATGTCCAACTGATGTACATTCCAACCATGATGGGCTGCAAGTGCACAAATGCTCCGAACAGTAGTCATACGACATGTAGGTGCAAAGGTCTCATAAAAAAAAATGCCTCTTTCCTGTGCATAACCCTTTGCAACAAGCCTAGCCTTATACCTGTCAACTGTACCATCAGGTTTACGCTTCAGCTTGTATACCCACTTAGTGCCAATGGCCTTCTTGCCAGGAGGCAAGTCACATAAAGACCATGTACCATTCTTCATTATAGCATCATATTCAGATTGCATGGCAGCCATCCAATTTTCTGAATTCTGTGCTTCATCAAAAGAAACAGGCTCATTCTCATCACATAGACTAGACGCAGCCATAGCATAGCAATCTGATGCAAAGGAGGCACTATGAGAGCCTGAATGAGTACGATATGACAAAGGTGCATCTAATTTGCTGTCACGCAAAGTCTGCACCAGCCATTTTGGCATAGTTTTTGCCTGCTCAATATCAGCTCTCTCATCAACAAGTGCAGCATGTAAATCTGCATCAGAAATGGAATGATCTGCATCATCATATGAAACCTGCAAAGGCTGAGAAGTTGCCTCATTAGGACCAGCACTAGCCTGTCCACGTGTAAAAAGAGGCATCAAAGTATCATACATGTCTTTGGAGCTAACAGATGTCTCCTTAGTACATGAAAGCAATGGCTGAATAACATCTTCCACAAAGACAACATCACGGCTAACCAGAATGCATTTAGTCTGTGGATGATATAGACGATAGCCTTTACTTTCAGAACTGTACCCAACAAAAATACATTTTACTGCCTTATCATCCAATTTTCTGCGATGTTGTTCAGGCACTAATGCATATGCCAAACAACCAAAAACACGCAGATGAGCAACAGATGGCTTGCGGTCATGCCAAGCCTCATATGGAGTGATAGACTGCAACGCTTTAGTGGGACACCTGTTCAGTACATATGCTGCACACATGACAGCCTCAAGCCAGAAACTATGTGGTAAAGCCTAACTTTTGATCATGCACCTCGCCATCTCCATGAGTGACCTGTTCTTTCGTTCAGCAACTCCATTCTGTTGAGGTGTATACGGCACTGTACACTGGTGTTTTGTCCCACGTTCAGCCAGAAATGCATTAAAATCTGAAGACATATATTCCCCCCCTCGATCAGAACGGAGGGTGCCCATTTTACATGCTGACATATTTTCAGCCAAAACCAAAAACTGTTTGAAGCACATGAACACTTCGGACTTTGCTTTGAGTGGATATACCCATGCATGCCTGGAAAAATCATCAATGAAAGTCACGAAGTAAAGGTAATTTCCAAAAGAGGGTGTCTGCATAGGACCACAGACATCACTATGTACAAGCTGCAATTTCTGCGTAGCCCGAACTGAACCATCTTTTGGAAAGGAAGAACGCTGCATTTTGCCCAAAATACAGCCTTCACAAACATGTTTTCCAGGAGCCTCAAGTTTGGGCAAAGAGGACACCATTTCAGATTTCTATAGGCGTAGCAAACTAGCAAAATTCAGATGACCAAAGCGTGCATGCCAAAGCTTTGCATCTGACATAGCCTGAGAATCATGAACTGCACATGCCGAATCATTCACAAATCTTTCATAGTCTATGAGCTTATACAGCCCACGACATAAGATGCCAGAAGCAATAATCACATCACCATTTGAGAGATCATGGACTGTACACCTGTCATCAACGAATTTCACAACCAAGCCAATCTTGGCTAATGCAGAAACTGATAACATGTTCTTTTTTATCCCTGGCACAAATAAAGCATCTGACAAAGTGAAAGAACTACCATCAGCAGTAGTCAGAATGATCTTACCAACTCCCATAATAGGATAAGAGGAGTTATTTGCGCATGTGACAGTATTCCCTGTAGGGGAAGGCTCGAGTGAAGAAAAGAAACTGCGCTGCGAGGTAATATGTTTGGTCGCCCCACTGTCAAAGTACCAAACATCTGAGTCTACTGCAGACATGCACTGATCATGAGAAGATGGGTCAAAACTGTAGACAGTAGTAAACGCCCATTCTTCTTCCTGCACAAGATTTGCAGACTCTGTTTTTGGTGTAGAGGGCTCTGCAACAACCATTCCAGCCTCTTCCTTCTTTGCCTCTTTAACAGCCAGTTTTGGACAGTTCTTTATAATATGATCATTTCCTTTACAGTACTTGCAGAACAATTTCTGCTTTTCTGATTTCTTCTCATCTTTATCCTGGTTCTTCGATTGTGCAGCATTTGCAGATTTCTGCATACTAGTAGAAGAGCTCCATTTTCCTTTGCCCTTCTGACTAGCCAGGAAAGCTTGATCTGCAACACGCATAATGGACCTGTTCTGCCTGGACTGATCTTCCTGCAACAGAAAAGAGACTAATTCCTCAAATGACAAGGCATTCAGATTGCCTTTCATCATCAACCGAAGAGTAGAGGCAAAACTTTGATATGAATCAGGAAGACCATTCAAAACGATCTGCACAAGTGAGCTATCTGGTATAACCTCATCAGCAGAAATCAATTGTTCCTTCAGGTCTTTGATCTTTGTAAGAAAACTGTCCATAGAATCACCTTCATTCATGTGCTCACTCTCCAACTGTTTTCGGAGGTAAGCAACACGAGCCTCATTCCTAGCTTGGTACAAAGTGGTAAGTGTATCCCAAGCATCCTTTGCTGTTCTGCAAGAGCGAATGTGAGGAATAATGGCACGTTTGACAGACAAAGCTATCAATGCATGTGCCTGGGCATCTCTGCCATCCCAACAAATTTGCTCTGCAGTAGGTGCAACAGAAACAGCAGCACGAACAAGAATCTATGGAATATCATCTTTGACACCATCTTCATCAGCTCCAACACCTCCAGCACCTGTATTTGTAGTACCTGTAGTCGCAGGTGTAACAAGACATCTTTCAACACCCTGCACAATGTTCCACAATCCTTTTGCAACCAGTACATGTCGCATCATATAAGCCCATAATGGGTAGTTGGTACCATCCAACTTATCCTCAACAGCCAACATACAAAATACATCACTGCTTTCAGCCATGGCCGGTGACTAAAATACCTTGATGCAGAAACTTGACTGTATCTCAAAAAGTTGAACGGAACTGCCCAGACGAGTTCTGCTAGACCTATAGTAGACTTCGAGACGCTTAAATTGGCGAACAAAAACTGGTATATACCTTTGGCACAAAAGGACGAAATAGCCTGCACAAGCACTGCGATAGTGAGTTTGGAGGCCGAAACGAGCTCAGATCGTGATTTCGGCACCACAGATCGAAGCTGTTTTGATCTTGAAAACACCCTGAGTATGCTTACCAAATTTCGTGCGAATCTGAGACTGCAAACGGAGGAGTGTCGACGGCGCCCTAGAAGAAGCGACGACCTGCTCTGATACCAATTGTTGGAGATAGACGTCTGCGGAAGCACGCGAACAACACAAGGAAGAAGAAGAAGCTTGGAGCACAAACACACACTACTGAATGTATTACTAGAGAATGTACAAAGATAAGTAGCCCATTAGGGCAATAGGCGTATATACAAGCCTGGGGAAAAAAACCTCCTAAAGAGGGAAAAAAGTGCCCCGGCTGTCCTCGTGTGTTCACACACATCACTACCTAAATATATCAACACGAACATCCTATCGAGTGACGACTAAGAGCACTCCGTTCTCCCTAGTATATGGCGAGGAAGCCATCTTTCCCATCGAAAAAGAAGTGCCGACATTAAGAGTGGCCATCGAGGCCAGGCTGGGAGAGGAAGAGTCATTGAAGGAGAGGTACATACAACTGGTCAAGCTAGAAGAAAAGAGACTCATTGCATAGCAAATTCTGGAAGCTATTCAGAGAAGACGTAAGGAGCGGCACGACAAGAATCTCAAGACCTATGCGATTCAAGAAGGGGATTTGGTGCTAGTCTATGATAGAAAATATTATAAATTCCTGGGGAAGTTACAGACAAGATGGGCAGGGCCGTTTAAAGTGGTGGAACTCAACTCCAATGGTTCCATGCAAATTCAAGATTTAGGAGAAGAATGTGCTCCCGTGAAGGTTAACGCGCTTCGAGTCAAACCATATTTCAAGTAGCATTAGGACGGGAGAAGCCAGACGAGATCCAAGCGGAAGGACGTAGTAGACTCCTTGTACATAGATGTATAGTTATATATATATATGTGCGCATATGTAAGCTATGATTTTTGTTGTCATGAATATTATCTCTTGCTAGCTCAAGGATTTTGGACTTCTAATTATTTTTATGTTGCACAGAGACTGTTAGGAGCTAAGTAACAAAATGGCAGATCAAATAATTCAACTCTATTTGTACGAGCTGGGGATATATTTCTCGGACCAGACATTCGTCCGCATGGACATAGAGGTCGACGACTTTGAGACCGAATATGATGTGGAGCAAGCGCACTGGCTGGTATGCTTCATAAACCAGGGTTTGGATGTTCTATTTCATATTGAGTGGTTTGAAACATACCTGATCCGACATGTAGGATGGGCGGGGGATCGATATTACTATTTCGACCCTTCGAGAGATTGTGGAGCCATTGTGGCCGGGCGGTCACGACCACGAGCCGCATCCAGCTTCGTTATGGGCTAGCTGATATATGTTATGTGTTATCATTGTGTGGTTGTGTGTTGTGCGCTGCATTGCATTGGTAGATGGGTGGAATCAACTTGGTCGGGTGGCCAGGGCCACGAATCGCATCCAATGTCAACGTAGGCCGACGTGTGAATATAAATAAAATTTGCATATGAAATTATTCCCCACTCCTGAGGGGGAGAGAGAGAGAGAGGAGAAGGCGACGATCGCCTGGAAGGGAACGTTATTTGCTTGTGTGATTGGTATGGTGGCTTGTGACAGATCAGCTCACTCTGAATCAACATTCTGAAAGGCACGGATACTGTATATGTACTTATAGATGAGACCTTTAGCGAGGTAATGCAACGGTTTGCTTTATAAATTGTGTGCTTTATCTGAGGGTTTTCCAGAGTGTGGGACACTCCAGGGTTTTTATGTAGATCTTGACTTGTACTTGGGTCTCGATGGCTCTTGTGGGATGACGATAGGGATTCTTAGGGAGTGTCTAGTCATGGAATATGTGTACATAGCGAATAGTAGGTCAATAAAAGGGGTATGCATTTTGGGTATGTTGCATCTCCGATTTGATTCATTTCAGTTGTCGTTGTTCATTTCTGTATTTTCTTTTTTGTTTTTCGCAATGATAGTTGCATGTGTAAAATATGGAAAGGTATGCATATGTTATTTTGGTTGATACTATTTTCATAATGAAATGCATGAGCAATTTGATGCATGTTGGAATTGGAGTTGCATATATGTGCATGTTCTTGGATCATTTTGAAGTGAATGATTTGTATGTATTCATGAGTGATTTTTTTAGCACTAATAGCTTCGATGAGTGCAGGTCCACTTGGAAGGCTGGCTCGATGAAAAGGTATGCAAACAAGTTGTAAACTGACATGTTCATGGCTGTTTGGATTATATTGCAGCAAGAAGGGCTTGTCGAGGACGACTTCGCAAATAAGTGGAGGGGAGAATGTTAACCGAATAAACTATTGGTTTTTGTGCACTAATAGGTTTCTATTTTGCAGAGTGTACGTACAAGTGCAGGTATTTTGCAACCAAAAAGGTGTTGGTCGATAGCAATTGACTTCAATCAATGTGGCTTGGAGGCCGTTGTGGTGGAAAGGAAGAGATGTTGTGTCATGGAATATATTTATGGCAGGATATGCAGAGATCGGGCATATTGAAGTAGGTCGTCATGGGAAGCAGCCCAAGTATGCTACGGGTTCATGCAATAACACAACGAGATGAGTTATATCGACCATGGCTGCGAGAGACAGAAAGCAAGGACTGGGTCCAAGATGGTGCATCAAATGTGTTATCATCTCGTTTTCAAGTAAAATGCTAGTGGTAGATGTTGCAAGTAGTGTCAAATCATGAGGACAAGCAAATGCGATGATAAAGGGTAATTCCAAAGTGGAAGTGGTATCAAACTTATGGGATAAATAACTCTTTGTGATAACATCATGGAGAAATAAAGTTTCTAAGCATACCAGTTCTGTCAGAAGCCAAAAATTTCCTTTATTCCGTTTTCTTGCCAGATCTGGAAAAGGGTACTTCACTAGCAGCCGATGAGAATCACGACAACAAAGGGGGAATGGGAGTAAAGGGGTGACCCTCTCTCAGATGCATGAAGAAATGGAAAGGCATAACAACTTTTGGCTGTTAATTTTGGGGGAAGGCCCCTTAAAAATGCACATACGGGAGAGGTTTGTCTTCTTCGCTGAAGGGCCGTTCCTGCTCTGTTGTTGGCGAATTGCACATATCATAAGGGAGAAGGACTCTTGCTCTTCGTGTTGGGGATTCCAGTAGCTCAACGTGCTTCATCATCAGACATCCTTTTGAAAGGGAATTGTGTGGAGCTTTTGGTTTTGCACAGTGGAATGAGGCATGTTTATCTCGAATGAGAGAGATCTTGGAGGCATGCAGGAGATAGTTCTCAAAGGTGCTGTTGTATGAAGGCTTGGTTATCAAAGGGATGGAACTCCCCCTTACATGTGCTGATAGTTCTCTCGGCATCCGAACCAGAAGGTAGCAAGCTCATATTTCTGAAGATAGTGGATATGCTTTGACGTTGAAGACCTGTTATGCACACCTGTTTAAGTCCTAGGGAAAGGGAGTGTGAGAACAAAGCAGTGCTTGGGGATGGTATAGCCAGACTTGTTAGCTTCAAGGGAGATAGGTTTCAAAGCTGAGCACATCCTGGAGGAAGGACGCTCGTACAATAGAGAAGAGGAAGAGAGCAGGAGCTTCTACTTCGCCTTGTGTTTTGAAGCAAAGGATTGATCAACTGGGAGTCCTACGAAAAGAAGGCTCTTCAAGGAAATGGAATGAACCACCATGGAGGGTTGTGGATGCTTGAATATATGCCTCTCAAGGAAGTGTTGAAGGAGGCAGTGAAGGAGAACCGAGCCGAACCATTCCTTGAGAAATGTTGCCGCACTTCCTAAAGGGAATATTAGGCTGTCTTGCGCATCAATGAGCATTCAATTTTAAGAAAAGGGAGGGAAGGTCTTGGAAGAAGGAAGGACAGTCAGTGAAATTCATGCTTCCATCATGCAGCCACTAGTAGTAAAAAGGGCTTAAGCAAACCTTTGTTCTACCAACCACGGAATGGTATGATCTTATTTTTACTCATCTAGTTTCCTACAACAGAGGGATCGATTAAGTGCATAGCCTAATTTTGGAACTCAGAACTGTAAACTTTTTGAAAATGCATGCATATGCTAGCTCTCTGTATTTCCATCGAGCATATGTGATTCGCTCTTAACCTGGTTTGCTAATGACGATAACCATTCATGGGTTGCACGCTTACCACTGATGACAAGCGACCATTGTAGCAGGATAAACTACCGTGAAATATCAACCATGAGGAGATTTTGTTGCTTAGATGTCTGATGGCCTATGATTCATAAGAACATACTGTTGTCTTCTAAGAAGCATGACTTCTGATTTAATACGAATCACTCCGTGTGAAGCCATTGAGTCACTAGATTTCCATTACGTGAATTAGAGGCTGAAATCATAGCGCTCGTATGATAGTCTCTCAGTCCACAACACCTGAACCCTCATTTGATATTGTGTATCCATCTGTTAGTGTGTTAGTTGTTGTTGAGACGTTATTGGTGCATACTTACATATGGTTGTGCATTTCGGCATGTGTAGAGAAGGGGATTTGCTGAACCATTTCTTTTTAAGGGATGTATGACATACATGAGCATAATTTCTATATTGTTGCCACAAATCACATGAGTGGATGTATACCCATGCTGCAACTCAGGGGTTGTCATGTGTAAAGATGCATCAGATTACATACTGGTTGCCTCATTATGTAAAGGGAAATCTGAATGCACTACGTCAGGTTATAATGGGCAAACAGCCATGCGTTTCTTCAATGCTTTTGCATGAATATCCCTCCTCACTGTGGCCATTTCATAGGGTATGATTTCCACGGACCATTTTACTTATGTTCTGTGTCGCTCATGAAAAGTTCTTGTATTCATGTTCTATGAATAGCATAGTTTCCACGTATTTTGCACAAGCTGGCAGTTCTCCTTGATGTGAAGTTGGAGTTAAAGATCAATAGAAACATATTGTTCTCCATTCATTGAGAATGGCGTAGCAAAAAAAAGAGGTTGATTCACATGAGCTGAAACTTCACAATGTAGAGTGAACCAAATGCTTCAAGTGAATTAAAGATCCAGGACATTCCTCGACCTCGATGGCAATCCCTGAGCATCCGAGTCAAGGCCGATATTTAATTTGCACATAGTCTCTTGGTGCCCGATGTGCACGGGAATTCCGTTGACAAGTGTGAACCCAACCTCGATTCCATAAGGAATCCAAGAGTCAACTTTTGAGTTGAGATTGAGTAGGTCAAAATAGTGAGCGGCTAGGTAGGTGAGAATGCATGTGTAGAAGTGTATGTGGGTGTAAGGGTGTAAATTGATGGGTGTGAAGGGTTAAGTGAAGAGGTGTAAGCGGAATAGAGTGTGAGTGAAAGGGGGAGAAGTGAAAGTAAAATCTGGAGTAAGGGGGGAGAGGAACCAGGGATTAAGTGGCATGAGAGCATGTGAACCGAAAGATACTTGGAGTACCTCTACATAGCCTTTCATGATTTAAAGTAAGGCAAGTGGACCGATTTTGGAAAGTTTGGGAAGACTATACGTATAGGTGGATATCTTTTCCTGTGGGTTTAGGAACCCAACACATATATCTTCAGCTGTTTCCAAACCTCTGATGTGTGGTAGCAAGTAATCTATGATAGTATTGTATATGTAAGCTCTTGTGCTTGCATCTTTCTTCTGCCATAGCTTCAAAGCTTCTAACTCTTCTTTCTTCGATCAACTATCGTCTTCAAATGTAGGTTTTTCTTCTTCACCTATCACATATGTTGTTGGATCCTTACTCACAAGTAAGTCTTCCATTCTCATCACCCAAGCAAGATAGTTATCTCTGTCCATTTTGTCAATAGAGATATGATCGGCCATGGTCTTCTTGCTTCTACTGCAACCTGTGAGTTTGAAGTTAAAGAATGCTACCTTTGTAGATATTTATTATTGAAGATAACCTTGGAGTACTTCTTGATTCCTTTTGTTGTTGAATGCTTCAGCTTTCAATGATGATTCTTCAAAACTTCTCGTATTTGCACCTCCTTTGACTCGTAAAGATCTTTCTGCTTGGATACCACCTTCTTAAGGTCTTCCTATTCTGATATCACTTGTTAAGATTTTCCAGCTCTGATACCACTTGTAGAGGTGTATAATGAAAACACCACAAGAACCAAGCTAATGTGATATTAGAACACCTTTGTAATCACCAATAGCTCAACAATACTAAAACTCAAACCTTGAGAAAAATGGAATTTATTCTATTTTCATTCCGCCACATTTTGGGTGATTTTATGATTTCTTTTCAATGGTTTACGATTTCTTTCTTGTGGGTTTCAATTTCTTTTTGTGACTTTATAGTGTCGAAAACTCTCAGAAATCACACAGTCTAGTGTCTTTTTCTAGGTTTTCCACCTGCACCCACTATACAAAAATTTTGAATACTTTACTTCATCAACTTGACATACCTTCATAGTTGAACATAATTTTCTAAGCACACGTTTTGATTTGCAAAGATCTTTTGTTTGTAGTTATGAAATCAGTTTGATCTCTTTTTGGAGAGAATTGAATCAATTCATATTCCACAAATATGTGTTTTCTATTAGAGAAGATGTGTAGATAATGGTATGGCCTTCTTTTGCTCATAATCATAGAAAGTTCTCCTACTCTGAGTAACTTTCTATCACCATTTCTCTCAGAAATTATCTCGACTACCTCTCTCACATGTAGGACTTAAAAATCGAGTTCTCTACTCACTCCACTACTCTCTGCTTCACTTCCGCTTGGTCTGTATCTACTAAAGTCTATATTTCAACACAGCCTACATCTCTCTCTCTCCTCTTTAGTCTGCTCTGTTAGATGAACTTATACACACAACTGATCTATACACTCCTAAATTCAAGAACCACGTAATCTCTGGGATTTTGATAATAGAATTGATTCTCTAGTTTACACTATATTAGAATTGTGAATTTTTCCCTTCACATAGTCATATGTTTCTGAATGTCTAACTTCTATGGTTCTTAGTCCTTCTTCTTCTCGTTGACATCTTCTTGTCTTCATGTCTAATTAGTGAGTGAAACCTCAACACTTATCACTTCTAATTCCATTTAGAATCTGCCTCATGATTGCCTCTTCTTCAGCCAAGTCTCCAATGGATGCTAACTGATCTATTACCTCCTTGAACTTGATAACAAACTATGTGATAGTTGGTTTAGGTTTCTTCTTCATTTGGTTGAACTCATTCCAAAGATGGCTCTTGCTTTCCTTTGTGCTAGCACAAAAGAAAGTCTCTAGGGCATCCCAGGTCTCTTGAGATGTCTTGCATCCTCTTATATGTGGTAATAAAAAATTAGAGATAGATTTTATTACGTATGACCTTGCTTGAGCATCTCTTGCATAACAAAGTGTCAACTTATCTCTCCTCTTTTGTAGGTCCTCTGGATCTTGGAGTAGGCATAGCTTCAATGGCTGTTATAATTCCATAAAGATTTCTACCTTGCAAATAGGCCTCCATTCTGATTTACCAAGCCTCTATTTGTGTCTATCTCTTCTCCATGAGGAGATGGATTTTTATTTGATGAAGATGAAGTGGTGCTGCAAAATCTTTGCACTACATTAGCGAAATGCACTCTAGAGATATATGGTGGGCCCTTTTAGCTTGCCAAGGGATGTATTAGACACCCTATGTACCTTGGAAGATCACTCTCAAAAAGATGAATCAAAACAGACAAGTTTGACCAATAGTCACCATGAAGAAACTTTTTATTTTGGTCATATATGCTTCAGTATTTCACTCAATGCTCATTCTCTGATCAAAATTGGCAAGAGAAATTTTAGAGGAATCTAATTAGGAAGCAAGGCAACCTATTGGGAGTTATTTCATAAAAAATGATTGACCATACCGAGAGAAATAAATTTATCAAGCCACATAGGTAATCCTGACTTTTCAAGAAGAAGAAGGTGTAGAGACATAGGTGACTTCTAACAAATATTTATCACAACTAAGAAATCCAAATGCAACGTGCTTAGAGAAATCATTTCAGCAATCTGATTGAAAACTGAGATTTATGACAATGAATAGTTCACTCACATAGACATGAAGATATGGTCATAAGTGATCATGAAATCAAATGTATATTGAATGGAAATTACAATGAAGTTATTGGTTCATGTGTGTGCCTTGAGATCACACTCTAATATGGCAAGAAGGTCAGCTAATGTGTGTACTAATCCCACGACTAAATCACATGTATATAGTGGTGATTGGAGCCAAGATTTGAATTTGAAATCTTACAGCATTTGGCTGGACCGTGGATGGTCTCACAGATTTGAAGGATGAATGCCATGAGGTGAAGAAAAGAACTTTCTTCAACATTAATAGAATTGATATTGAAGAGGAAGTAAGACTGGTGCATCAACACTTTTGTTTTCCCAATATTCATCGATTACAACTCCACAGAAAGTTGTAGTACAATTATTATCCCATGTAGTTAAGTAAATTGGGAACCATATCAATATGACAACATAGATTCAGGAGCGGATATTCGAAGCCAAAAAGTAGTGGGACCACAAGAAGTTCTTAAATGGAAGCTCTACCTTGACCTTGCTTATATATCAAGCATTAAACATGAAAGAATGTTTATGGCCTATGATCTCCATCGCGGAAATGGAAAGATATGTGAAGGCTGCTATGGTACCAAAGAAAAGGAAGGGTGTAGCCCTCGTGGAGGAAGTTGGCACTAGCTCCAAAGCAACTATGAGAGGTTCCAAACGAGCTCGAATGGCTGAAGTATCACAAACCCCACAGTCCAAAAGAACACATGAACTTCCTAAGGTGCCATTAACAACAACACCAGACATTATAAGAAGAGATCTCTCCACCACAGTAGAAGCCACACATGTTTACATGAGAGGTTAAATCAACCTTCTGGTACAAAGCCACCACTACCATCAGGCAAGTACACGAAGATCATCACAGGTAGCAAGGAATGCATCTCACTAGGACTAGTATAAAGAATTGGGATTAGACGATTCAAGTTCAGATGATGAGTCATAACATGGTCATGACACTCTTAACACTGATATCCAAATCGACGAACATATGGGAGAAGAATGGGAGGAAATCAATCGATTCTAGCAATCAACAAAAAAGGAGAATGAGTGAGGAGCACAAACTCAGCCTTTGCATGAAGTTTCTATGGAAGGAGAGTATATCATACAATTGAATGAGCAAACAAGGATATCACTCAAGGAAACGTCACCTTCAAAGCCCAAAACTATGGTACATCCAAAGATGGAACCAAACACCACCGAGATGCAAGATGAGGAAGAACTTGTATTACCTATACGGGTTGTGGTTGAACAATCACCCTTGGATGTGGTGGTTGATTCTCATAAGATGCCCTTCGAGGAACCAGCAATACAAGACACTGCCAACCCCATCAAGAAGGGTGAACCACACATTCATGTGCATATAAGGTAGCCACACCATGAAACATTACATGTGGCACAAGGCAAAGATGTGCAAACAGGAGAAGAGCTAGTTATATCGAAAACTTGGCTGAATGTAGATGTAAACCAACTAAAACCTATAGTCAAGAACATGATAGACACTGCCATGATAGCTCAAAACATCTTGAAGGACGAGGAGAAGGAAAAGGTAGAATTACTTGAAGCTAGAAATCAATTCTAGAACATAAGTGAGGAGCTCTCTGTCAAGCATATAGCCATTCAAAAAGAACTTGCTGATAAAATAGACAACTTGGCAAGTAAGACAGAAGAATGCAACCATGTCCAGGAAGAAAATGTGTTGCTAAAAGACAAAGTACAGGAAATGACTACATCTGTATTGGAGCTTCAAGTTGAAGTGAAGACACTAAAAAAGCAACATGCAATGTATGAAGCAAAGAAAAATAAGGACGCTCAACCGCAGCAAATTAGTAGAGAGTCAAATCAAAGTGTATCTAGACGAAGCAGATAACCTACGTACAAGGAATAAAGAATTAATGAAATCTATTCTATTGAATCAGCCATTGGAAAGCACTGATGACATAGGAATAAAAGAGTTGCAGGCAAAGTTGTCAGCAAAGGAAGATCAGCTTACCCAAGAGAAGAGAAAATAGGTCGAGCTAGAGACCAAATGTAAAGCATAAGCCAAAACATGGGAGCTTAAATGGAATGAAGCAGTAAATAAATACATGGAGCAATGCAATGAGGATGTGGATCAGGTAAAGACTATATGCGAAGCAAAGATGAAAGTTGAAGATGAGCTAAAGGCTAGCAAAGAGCAACATGAAGAGAAAGACAAACTCATAGCAGAGCTCAGAGCACAATTACAATAGGCCAAGAACTTGGGGACACCAGTAGTGCAACCATCCACGATGGCTACTGACAAAACTGAGGTGCATCCTCTTTCTCCCCCAATCGTTCATTCACCAATAAAGAAACCGGCTATTGAGGAATATGATGATCACCCAATGCCATATACTATAGAGCTAAGTCAGAAAGAAAGAACACTACTGGTGTCTTAGCTTACAGAAAATTTTGAAAATGAAGTTGTAAAAGTCATGAAAGAGGCTCAAATCAAAAGTAAAGATCTAGATACAATAATAAAGCCCTTCAATCTCCTGTACGGAATCATGAAAGAACAAACCCAAACATACATCAAGAAGACTACGGAAAGGACCTAGATGAGCAGCTGAATTTTAAAACAACCACTTTTCAATACACTCAACAGGAGTTTGAAGACGTTGATCCCATTGGGCAGAGAAAATTTTTGGAGAAAATTCCAACATTGCAGGTGCATTTGCAGGAAGCACCATATTTACTACAAGTTAATCCAGCATTTTGTCATGTGCCATGTCGACACTACTTGCAGAATTTTGAGAATTGTAGAGTCAAGGTAAACTAAATAAGCAGTACCTCAATTTTCCATTACTCTCGAGCCCACCACATAATTATCTACCTACAGAAGAATACATGATTCGGACCATAGAATTTTGGCTATCTCGATATGCAAAAGTTCCTGATCTCACCATCAAGGTAACAAACAAAATACTCAGCATGATTCTAACCGTACTCAAAGTATTCATGCATGCCGAATATACATTTTTGAACTTTATTGGCATTGATCAAGGAATAGATATTTTGGTCTTTGATCTTTTTGTTATGCTAAGCAGACTAACTATTATGGCCTACTACTCGCGCATAATGTTTTTACCTAGTACATATATTCAAACTTTTGAAGAAGCCTTCTTCACCGGCTTTTTTGAAATCGATTCAGAGATATTCCTAAAGATGTATGCTAACCTAAATGCAACACTAGTAGCCTATGAATTAAGCTTTTTTTCTAACCATCACCAACTGCCACACGACAGTGTTAAGTCCGAACAGTGGAAGCAACTAATGATACGTGAAGCTAATCTGCTAAACAAAATAGAGCAAAATGTATACAAGACATACTCCCATGGAATTCCAAAGCTTGTCGGGGATGACAGAGTTCAGGAGGGGGGATGTGTGGAAGGAGAGACAGGAGAGCCCAGCAAAAAAAGAAGAAGAAGAAAATAAAAACGAAAGATTGTTCAATAGAAAGTATCACCCTCTGCCCAAGGCCCCGTAGGGGCACGCATCAGGCTACAACACCAAAGGACCATGCCTTGAAGAGTGGAAACAAAGAATTACAATAACCAGGACCTTTCAAGGGGTTGCACACCGCTTCCTCATCCACTAGGTGCATGTGGTGAAAAAAAATAATCAGGCTAAAGAGAATGCATCAGGTCCCAAAGGATGTAAAAGAAGATTTAAAAATAGGACCTTTGAAATGAATGCCAGACTAAAAGAGATGCAAGGTCTACCGAAGAGTGCATGCGTGGCAACCCCAATTAACACAACCTACACAGGCATGAAGCAAAGCCTATCAAGGGACGACAGAGACAAAGAGGGGGAGAGTGTTGCAGAGTAAAAGAGCACAAAAGAGAAGCCCCAAAATTTTCAAATTATGGGCACAATTTCTCTTCTTCAAATTCCTATGAAAACCTCATAAAGCCATGTAGATGCACTAGAGGAGTCCTCTAGATGCATAATTCCCAAGCATTGTATCATAATCCTTGTAAAATAGTAGGAAATTAGGGTTTCTATAATAAAATGCCGGTCTCTTGTATGAAAGGACCATTTTTAGGGCACATGTATATAAGTCATTTGATGACACTTTGTAAAGACTTTTTGCCATTGTGAGTAGGAGAGCTCTGATTTTCGAATTTGCTTCTTTTTCCTCTTGCATCTCTTTGCTTGTGAGCTTGCATGTGTGTATGTAGCTTGGAATGAGTGCATGGAAGTGTTGTCTATCCAATTCATTGCTTTTCTAAAGTGTGTAATATGTGTGTGAGGTGTGAGGAGGTGTGTGGTGAAACTAGTGAGTTGCAAAGCTCTGTTTTTTTACCATATATTGAAGTAGAATTGGACGAGTACCATAATTGGATGCGGCTCCAAAGTGCTTCAAAATGAACCCGCTATTGACCATATTCTTAGTTTGGAGCTAAAAGAAAAGTCCGTTTTTGTGCTTACTATTGTTTCATGTATTACGACACCATTTCCACCTGTGAGAGTGATGAATGTGAGTGGTAATACTCATTTGCATTCCATAATAGCTATCTCACTTCATTGACCATTGTGCAAGTGCATGTCTTCATAAACTCGGTCAGGTTCAAGATACTTCTCGGATTGATAACTTAAATGTGTAATCCCCACTATATGCACTTGTTGGTGATGGAGGATTAGTCTCTTTTGTCAGTCTTGAGTCCATTCGGTTGCGTTAGTCAGGGACATTCCTATTAGCCTACATGGCACACTCTTTAAAATGACCTTTGTAGTAATGGAACTGCCCAAATCGAGTTTGGATTACAATTTATTATTGGGCAGACCTTGGCTAAAACAGGCCAAAGTATTACAAGATTGGTCCTCCCAAGAACATATTTTTAAATGTAATCATAAAAAATATGTGGTTCCCCTTGATGATATGAAGGCTTGTGAGCTTCACACGTGGCCTTATGTCGTAGAACTAGTGCATATGCTAGAGGGATTGTCTGATGATGAGGAGGAAGCATTTCTACATGCTAATCATCATTTGTTGTCTTTGGTAACAATCGATTAACAACGTGTGCTGGACCATTGGTCTCTGGTGACCTACATGGTGCAGCCACTCATGAATGATGTTGCTAATGAAACTACGAATTTCTTAGGCTCTAAGGATATGAGACAATCGTTTCAATCCCCGAAAGACTTCTCTTTGCCTCGGCAATTTTATGTGCCAGAAGATCAATTAGCCACTTGTAACTTAGGAGATGAAACTAATCTACACCCAGTAAAGATCAAAGCCGGACTAACTCCTACATTCTAGGAGGATTTGCTTACCCTAATAAAAGAATTTACTGATGTCTTTGCTTGGGATTATCATGATATGAAGGGCTTGGACCCTCGTGTTTACTAGCATCACATAGTTTTAAAATTGGATGCAAGGCCCCTTAAACAACAGAGCTATCGAATGAACCCTAATTATTCCCAGCAAGTGAAAGAGGAATTAGATAGGTTATTGAAGGTTGGATTTATCGTCCCAATGGAGCACACGAAGTGGATTTTGCCTATAGTAATCGTCCCTAAAAAGAATAAACAATTACATATATGTGTTGATTATTGTAAGTTGAATGTTGCTACAGTGTCGGACCCTTTTATCTTACCTTTCCTCGACAGTACGCTAGAAGAAGTAGCTCGGCATGAGATGTACTCTTTTTTGGATGAATACAGTAGATATAACTAGGTTCAAATGGTTGAGGTGGATATCCCAAAAATTGCTTTTACTACTAACTGGGGAGTCTACGCATGTACTGTGATGTGGTTCGGATTATGAAATGCAACCAACACGTTCCAACGTTGTATGCAAGAGATATTTCCACCATACCTCATGTGTTTTATGCACATATACTTGGATGATTTCTCATTGTCCGGCGGCAATGCCGCACATTTACAACATCTCAAGTGTTGTTTTTTGAAGTGCAGAGAATACCATCTATGCTTAAACCCAAATAAGTCTATTTTTTCAGTGGCTTGTGGCAAACTTCTGGGCCACAACATATCCAAATAGGGAATTCAAGTGGACCCTGACAAATTCCAAGTAATTTTAGATGCACCACCACCCACAACACCCAAGGAAGTTATGCACTTCCTAGGACAGACTCCTTGGCATGGCCGCCATCTCCGCTTGCTAGCCCATTTGACCATTCCTCTTACACTATTGACTACTGTAACTCCGTGCCAATTTTATTGGACTGATGAATGCCAGCTTAGCTTTGACCATCTTAAAACTTTACTTATGAAGACACCAATTCTACAGGCATCAAACTGGTAGTTATCATTTCATGTGTTTGTTGATGCATCTAATATCCCTGTCGGCAGTGTTCTAATGCAACAACGCAATAAATGATATAGATCAATTTATTATGCGAGCAGACATCTTAGCTCCATCGAATGTAATTATTTTGTCATTGAACTGGAATGTTTAGGATTAATAAATTCCATCAAGAAGTTTAGACACTATTTAGTATGCCAAAAATTCACCTTTCATGTAGACCATGCGGCTTTAGTTTACCTTGTACGACAACAACATTTTGGTGGGTGATTGGCTCATTGGATATTACTAATCTAGGAGCTTGATTATTATGTGGTACATATACCAGGTTCGGCACATGCTATTTCGGATTTTCTATCAAGACTCAATTCCAGTGAACCTCTAGAGGGAATAGACGACTCATCTCCTGCTATTTATGCAACCACTACACCAATTATAACTGATAGCACTTTACCTATTGCTAATTATTACTATGATACACTCATGATTTTCTTGATGACTGGTTGTCCCTCGGGCAGTGTCCAACATGGCCTGCCATAAACTAGCAATTTACAACTAACATTTTCAGATCATTGTTGGTCAATTATACTATGCTGATCATTCTGGTGCTCTGTTCTGTTGTATACCTCCTCATGAGGTACCCTCTATGATAAACATGGCACATACTATTCCCTCTGCGGGTATTTTTCGGCGGCTTTAACTCACTAGAAAATTTTTTAGAGTGGTTTATGGTGGTGTACATTGCAACGAGATGTGTATATTTATGTTAAACAATGCAATGCCTATCACTGGACTGGCCAACCTCTAAAGCATCATTATTTCCCTCTTCAACCAGTCCTCCCTCTTGAGCCCTTCCAAAAATGGGGATTGGATTTCATCGGACCCATTACACCTCCGACTATCTCCACTAATAACTGATATATTCTAACCTATATCAATTACGCCACAAGATGGGCTAAATCTTGGGCAGTCCGGTCTGCTACCGCTCAGGTGGTGGCTAAGTGTCTGATGCGAGAAGTGTTCTCTAGGTTTGGCTTACCACTAGAAATTTTCTCAGATTGAGGGACCCACTTTGCTAACACTCTTATTCAGGCTTGGACTCACACATTTAATATTATCCATAAGTTTAGTACTCCTTCCCGCATGCCAATGGCTTGGCTGAAAGCACAAATAAAACATTACTCACTATATTGAAGAAACTTATTCTAGATTGTCCTGAGTGGTGGGATCAACTTTTGCCTGCTGTGTTGTGGGCTTATCAAACCATGTATAAAGTAGCTATTGGGTGTACTCCATTTAAATTGGCTTATGGATCAGAGGCCATTGCACCGATGGAGTTGGTTATACCTAGTTTATGCGTGGCCTTGGAGAAGAAATTATTACTAGATGAATCCTTATCTGCTCAAATTGATACGCTATGCTCTCTTGATGAACAAAGGCTTGAAAGTTTTCTACTGTTACAAGAAGTTTGCCAAGTTAAAACTCATGATCATTTTCTAAAAACTCCTATGTTTAAGGTTGGTGAGTTGGTGCTATTCTATAATTCTAAATCTGATCGTGCAACAGGTAAGTTTAAACTGTGGTGGTTTGGTCCATAGTGTATCTCTGCCCAATTCAACCCGGCTACATTTCAGTTAGCCATAGTTACTAGAGCAGTTCTCCCTAACCTTGTCAATGGATCTAAACTAATGCACTAGTATCCACCTTCCACGTTTGTTTGACTCCGGTGTCACCGTAAACTCCTCATATCGACTCCAGTTATTTTTGGTTGACTATTTGACCATAATTCCTTTTGTACTTCTCACTTCAGATTTTTAATTGTCACATGTACCTTACAAATCCACGCCTTCCTCTGCCTTTTATGTTTTATTGAAGTGCTATAACCTTTATGATTCACGACAGTCGAGAATACCTATGTTGCTCACTTCTATGATTGGTCGCATGCAGTCGTCTTGCGTGGATAAATTGCATTTTTCCTCTCTTCTTTATTGTATGTGTGTGTTGTTCCCTTGCATTTGTGTGCGCTCTATTTGTATTAGTGCTTGCTATGTGCTGTGTTCATGCTCATTTTTGTTTGGGCCATGGAGGCTCTATCACACATTACTACCTTTAGCACTGGCATCCCAAACGAGCTCGCTGAGTACCTTTAGGTACGTGGCTTGCTTCAGTTTGCCAAATTGCCATGGCATAATGTGCAAACTCACCTGTTGTCTTTTACCCTTGCCCGGGCCATTGCTGCATGTCCGTCTCCAGATACGACATGGCCGATTGTTACCCCATAGATTCCCATACATATTACTATTTCCACTATTATGGATAATTTCCATCTCATCGATGAGGGCAAAACCGTGGCCCCCCAACTCCTGATCACCACTATGAATCAGTTGTTTCCTCGCAAGTCATCCAATGAGTATGCTATAATGTGTCACCCCACCCCTGAGTGTCACGTCCTACAATTCCTTGTGTCATCCATCAATTTACAAAAACGTAACTATGGAATCTCCCGGTGGATTTATTCAATCATTGATGTAGCTTCACGTGAGCCCATCGATTGGGCACTGCTCTACTTTTGCCGCATTCACAAGGAATGCCAAGCGATTGTGATACGGTTGTCCAAGGGTGAGTTCGCGTGCACCCGATTACCGCATTTGTTTTCCTTCCTTGTTCTGATTTAGGATGCATCCAATGTTCTAGCACCTCCCCTTCTCCCTGCGGTGACTTCCTCTCACATGGATAATGCTGATGATGATGACGAAGTATTGTTATGATTCTCAAAGAAGCAGTGTCATATGGCTCCTGTATCTTCTCTGGCATCTAGTGCCTCATTCGTCTTGCTTTCTTCCGGTATTCGACTTACCCAGAAGGATGTTTCAACCACCATCACTATGACCATAGACGAGGTTGCGGATCAATCTTTTAAAGTTGTGGCTATAGAAGGTATCATTAAGGAGGTAGCTGAAATCTTTACTGCCCCTCCTAGTTCCCCATCCAAGGTTCACCTGGCCTCTTCATCACCTCCCATTTCTTTGACAGCCCACGATGTCAACATTTCACTCATTGATGAACTCCCCAATCGCCTGGCTTCCCCACCCCAGGATGTTCAAGAAGTCACTACTGTAACCATCCCCAATGCCCCCCTTCTCTGTCTATCCCATGCCAACCACTCGCCCCTACAATGTCTTTTTCACCAATCACTTCCCACAATCCTGTTTCTTCATCTACTGCTTCCTCTACTGACACACCTTTCGATTTTTTGGACTATTCACCCCCCCGCCCCCCCCCCCCCCCCCAAAACTTGCTCGTGTGCAATCTGCTACAGTAGTCCTTACCTCATCATCTTTGTTACCCTTGCCCTTTTTGCCCTCTCTTCAATAGTTGGCCGCCATTGGTCAATACCTTATCCTGGCTTCCGACGTGATGCACTCTCAGATGCTTGTAGAAAAGCAGGCTCTTTGCCAAGACTTCAAGCACAAACTAGAGGTCTTCGAAGCTGATATTGCACCACTCAAGGAGGAAATAATGGGACTCTGTGCTAGTGAAGCTCAGCTCCAAACCAAAGTGACTACATAGGAAACTGACTTACTGTAGCTATGGCAAGCCCTGGCAGATAAAGATGCTGCTTTGGATAAGATGGGCAAAGCCTTGGAAGTAACAAGTACTCAAGTTGCAGACCTGGAGCAAACATGTGCCACCATGCATGCTAAAGCAGTTCAATGGGAGAAAGAATTGGTAGACACCAAAGAAGAGTTATTTCAGATAGTGTCAGCTTTAATTGATGAAGTCAGCCAAACAATTCAAGTCAAAAAAGAGTTGGGAGCCACTCAGAAGGAGCATCATGCTTACTTTTAAACCATTCAATTTCAATCTTAGCAGATGGAAAGAATGGAAAAGCAATAAGGCATTCAGAAGGACCAACTACAACGAGTACATGAATAGATTGCTGATAGTAAAATTTGGTGTCAAGCTACGTTAAAGAATGATTTTTATCTATAAGAAGCATTTTTGCAAGATCAAATTTAGCAATTGCTCACTCAAGTTTTCACCTCCACTTTTGTTAGCCCGGATACACAGTTACTTGATCTTGAGCATGTACAAAGGTTGGTGAAGGCCTTGCAAAAGAAAATCAAACACAGTTTTGAAGAAGCCAGAACAATGTATATACAAGGAATTCTCGATGAAGATTAGTTTGTAATTAGGGTTCGAGTCCACCATGGTGCTAATGTTAGGTTGTCGGATTAACCTATGTATTATTCATAGTCTTTTTGTAATTATTCTAGTGAAACACCATAAAACGCCGAAGCAGTGAACCTCTATTCTATTATATAAAAGAAGATGTGTTTGCATCGCTTGGTAGCGGAGAAGACGCACGACATATCCTCATCGGACTATGCATGGCGGAGCGATTGAATACAAGCCTGTGTTGATTCTCTTTTGGTTGTAGCATCTTATTCGGTTTGGTATCATTGAGTGTTAATTAAGTACTCTATCTTGATTCAAGCAATTATTTGTATAGAAGGTTTGGTTAAGAAGTTTGATGAAGACGCAATAAACTTATTGGTGATAAAAGTGTTTACTAATTGTTATATATCGTTTACTATAAGTAAATTGATATTGGTGATTGTGCGGCCGTAGATTCGGTAATACACGTACTTCAAGTAACCCGTGTTCAGAGATTGATATATAAATTGATGATATACATAGTTGTGAAGTTAGTAATATAAACTTGCACCATGAATACAGTAATGAGACGATAGTGTTCAGTAAGCAATATAGTGATCAAAGTTAAATACGGTGTGGGAAAATAATATAGGGCCTCTGTTTCCTCAGACCCCTGCCCAACCCAAAAACCATGTAGAAATCTCCATCACTATTATCTTCCATCAGATACAGTAGGCATAGGACGGAGAGATATTTAACACATCGTGTGTAATGATGGATTCTTGCAGTCAAGGAAACTCTAGTTGGAATGCTCAAGTACTTTCCCTCATTGATCATTGAGGAAAATGATCTTTAGAAGAGAGAGAGAGTGTATTAGACATCGGTCTATAGAGACCACTTGTTATCCAATAAAAAGACAACTTTTATGCACAAACACACTTCTTTTGGCACATACAATTGTTTGGTTATAGGTGTCTTGCAAGGGAGAAGGCTCTTGGGTAGTGATAAATTATCCTCAAATGAAGCTTGTAAACAAAATTTCATATCATGGACTGCATTAATAGTAGGAACAAAATATATTTGTTGGAAGCTCCTTAATCAACATGTTATGTGCAACATGGAAAACGTCTGACTTTGTGGGAAACACAGTAGTTGATATGTATGCCAAGTGTGGAAGCTTACAAGATGCATCTTTAACCTTTAAAAGATTTCCACAACATGATATAATCGCATGGAATGCTCTTCTTGCATGATATAACCAAATTGGTAATTGTCAAAACACATTTGAGATATTCAGACAGATGGGGGATGAACATGTTCCCCTAAGCAATGTCAGATTTGTGTTTGTACTCAAAGCATGTTGGAAGTAGGGCAGCAGGTTCATAACGTTGTTGTTGTATATGTTCTAAATAGTAGCCTTTCTGTTTGCAATGCGCTTATTGATGTATATGCAAACTCTGGGAATTTGTGTAATAATAGTGTCACTTTCAAAAGAGTTTGTGCACTTGATGTCATATTATGGAGTACATGGATAGCAGCATATGGGAATGAAGGCGAAGGCCATCATGCCCTTGATTTTTTTGAGATGCAACAATGCAAACATGTACCCACTGAGATCACATACAATAGCACTTTAAAGGCATGTGCTAGCATACAATAGCACTTTAAAGGCATGTGCTAGCATAGCTGCATATGGAAGAAGGGGAATCTGCAGAGAGACATTGTGAAGCCATTCTAATGTTGTGATGTGACTTCTTTCATGGAACCAATATTTGCTATCCGGCTCACTAGATGGGACCATCAATGTGTGGGATCCTAACCAAAGTGGAAATTTTGAACTACAATACACATACCCAAAACATACGTCTCAATGAAGAAATGGATGGTGTTTTGGCTTTCTGTGGATTTGTTGATCAACAAAGCAAACACATATTGATGTGCTCTATTAATATCAACACAATCCGCTTATTGGAGCTGCCATCGTTCACAGACAGAGGTGTATTGTATTCCAAAGATGAAGTTGGGGCACTCCAAGTGGACCATGGTGGATTAATTTTTGTCTTTCGATCGTGCTGGTTTTGTCAAAGTATGGAAATAGACTCCATGATTGCTTTCTAGTGAGGATGAAATAGAATTGAAGCACAATATTATTGATATGTGTCCTCGGTTATTAAATTTGAAATAAGTCACTTGAAGCCAAAATATCTAGGTTTTTTTAACAGACTTGTGGATTTTGTCCATCAAATTGAAGCTTCCAAGGTTTGCCAAGCATCTTAGCTTCTAATCTTTGACGAAGCATATCCCACCGAGTGCAATGTTACATCAAAAACCTTGTCGATATGATTTTCCTCAAGATGGCTTGGTTCATTTTCACAGTTCGGAAGATCCTATGCAAGTCTATAGAAGGCCATATATTTGTGGACCAGGAGCTAAGAAAAGAGAGACCTTTGCAAGTCCATTTGATTGAGGATTTCAGATGCTTACAATTTCAGTTGCTAAATAGGGTATCAAACTGCAAGTAGATGGGATAATCTTTTTTTTTTTAGACAACAAGAAAGGAAAGTAAATTAATGGAGAAATATACAATGAGTACAGGGAAGCAATGATCCCGCCAGACCAACAGCAGGGTAAATTAACCCTGGAAAACCTTACAGACAAAGAACCATGGTGAATCTATCACTAGAGTAATAGGACAATAAGATATCCCTCCACTTATTAGGAGGATAGTTCTGAATTACAACAATGAAATCCTAAGGTAGCCTGTTGATAGATTGGAGACTTTTTTTACCAGATATAAGAAGATCTTTCCTGAGAGTGCTCATGAAATTCTTCTTCCCACTCTTAAAGTGGCTTTGATTCGTGCTCAACCAAATGTGCCAGAGGATATGGCCTCTCTATAATTGCCATAAAACAAGATCAAGTTTGTTGCACGAGCCAAGGATAATTTCTTTAAGACCAAGCTGGGGGAGACTCTTGACCTTGAGAATGGGGTCCAATATTTGCCAGAATCTCTTGGCATGCTAGCAGATTATGAAAAGGTGGGCCAAATCCTCTTCCCTGCTACACATTGAACATTTTCCATTACTAGCATTTACCTTCCTTGCCCTACTGCTAGTCCAAAGCCCATTAGGCATAATCAACCATTCCAAGAAGGAATTTTGATATTGTAAGGGAAGGCCCAAATAGCCATAAATCTGTATCTCTATTGTATGGCAGAGCAATTGCAACTCCATCTCGAGTTGAGCATATGCACCATACAACTGATAGAACCTCTGTTATGCTTGAAGCACTTCCACATGTCCTTGGCTACATCTTCCAAATGAAGGTTGGCAGCCCTACGCTCCATCTTTGACTTCAATATATTCTTCAGCTCTAGAATCAGCTCTAAACAAGCAGGAGACAAGTGTGTTAGTTCACTAATCTGCTCATCAGAGAGTAGCTCACCTGACTAGATGAATCAACTCCAAGTTTTGTTCCCAAACTTAAAGCATCTATGCTCCTTTATATCTAGGCTTCTGTTATTCCAAAGAGCTAACCACCCAAGCCATGGTGACTCCTGTAGAAATAAATTAATGTTAGTTGTGAAATTAGAGTTGGGAGTAAAAGATGCTTTTACCTTCATCCAAGCATTCCAGAACCTGCAAGAAAGAACACTGCCAACATGATTAAAGGTGAGAGGGGAGACCACAATATCCCACAAATGGTTACTGGTCCAAGCTTTATAGTCGTTAACATAGAATTTCTAAATGTCTCTTTTAAGAAGCAAGGCCCAAATATCAGTGGAATTCAAACATCTTAAAATCCATTTTGCAGATAGGTTTTCAACCATTTTTACAGGATTGATGATCCCCAACCCACCCTCATTTTTGGGAAGACAACATATGTTCCAAGCAACCTTGGGAACCTTTAAAACATGCTCATTACCACCCCAAAGAAATCTCCTAGCCAAAGCTATCACCTGTTTCAATTGAGTTTTGGAAGGTCTCCAACAGGCTAGGAAGTAAACCAAGGAAGGAAACAGGTAGTGTTTTAATACAAAGCATATATGAGACAGAGAGGAGTACACATTATACCACCTGAAAACTTTTTTCTTGAATTTATCCAAGACCCAGTCCCATCTTTGTTGCATAGAGACATTGAAACCCATAGGAATACCCAAAAGTCTAAATATGGACTCTTCCTACAAAATGAGACAACCATTATTAAAAATGCATTCAAGAACGACACAGTTAGAGGATCTGAAACCAGTTTTAGATTGATTGATATGAGATCCACTAGCTAAGCAAAAGATATTCAAGCAATCCAAAAAATTGTCAGCATATTTGGGATCAGTAAGAGTGCATATATTTGTATCATCTGCAAACATTTGAAGACCAAGTTGTTTGTTGAAGTTGGGAATGGGGATTCCTTTTGTATTGCCTTTGACATTTTATGACTAACCAAAAACCCAAGAGCATCACTAGATATGGCAAAGAGGAGGGGGGCCAATGGACATCCTTATCTAATGGATCTAGATATTCTAAAGGGGGGGCGCTGACCATTCATAGAGACTCTAGACTAGGCATTACCAAAGAGAGTGCTAACATACTTAATGAATTTTTTCCCAATGCCCATGTCATGGAGAGATTGTAAGATAAAATCCCATTCAATTCTGTCATAAGCCTTATCAAAGTCAATTTTAAAGAAATAGTAATCCAAGTTTGCTTCATTAGCAAAGTCAAACCCTTCCCAAATAGAAATCATGGCATCTAATATGTATCTACCTTTAATAAAACCCTTTTGCATAGGTAAAACAATTTTTTCCATAAGTGGGCTAAGCCTTCTAGCAAGGGTGGAAGCAAAGATCTTATACATAGAATGAAGACAAGTTATAGGTCTCCAATTATTAAGATCATCCTTAGGGCCTTTTTTGTGAATGAGTCTTATGACCCCTGTGTTAACTGTATCAATTGTTGGTTTTTGTGCACGAGCATGCTTCCTGTTTGCAGATTATATGTTGATTGCAGGTATCCTTTTGGGGTTCATTAATGGGGACTTTGCAGGTTAGGAAAGAAAGGATCATCACCTATGTGGGCATGTTGAGAATGCTCTACATTGGCTCAACAGATACAAGGGGAGTGCTCCAGATTTGCATGGAATGTTCTATTTTTTCTTCTTGAGGTTTCTAACAGCCATTGGTACGAAGAGAATATATATGAATGATTCGAGAGATTTGTGGCACTCAAGGTGGTGGCCTATCAAAATTCTGCTGTTTATTTTGGTTATGATCAGTCCATTGTTGTTCCACCTACTTCCATCCATTATTACGGTTGGTTGTGAAAGAAGACGTTTCAGTGCTATCGTACACCTATGGTCATCACAACAGCAGGTGGTATGGTCGCCCTTGCAAGACAGGTGTCAAGAGTTAAAGGAAAGGAACAACACAGGGGGGTGGGAGGTGCTCGTCAGTACACACGCGGGAGATGGATTTTTTTAGTGTGTTTGTCTTTGGGATTTTACGTGTGTAGCAGGGCAGCTAGTAAAGGGTAATCTTTGGAGAGTTTTGGGGTCTCTTTTTTTCGCGCTTCCAGACGACAAGAAGGGGGAAAAAAAGTCGGGGGTTTCCACAGGAGGCGCTCCCAACTGAGCGGTCTTCCACAAGCTATGAAGTTCTCTCTGCTCACATATGGCGATGTGTGTGTGTTGCACGTGGCCTATAGGATGCACAGCCTACGAAGCTATACATAGCGACAGATGGTCGAAGCTGATGGTGTGGCCACCACTTCCACTAGACTACTTTGGATATGTTGTCTTCATGGCTACGCCTGTGGCGCAGTTAGTGGACATTGTCAACACACCATTGGAGGAGGCAGCACGAGCGAGGTGATTCACGGGAGGTGTTCGACAGTTGGTATGTGCATCACGACTGCTGCACGATAACTGGGGGCTGCTCTTCGGGGGGAAGGAGTCGAGTTCCGTATGCAGAAGAGAGTTCTCACGTATTTCTATTTCATCGAATGCAAAAAGGAGTTCAAAAGGCATGCGGTCTACTTGTCCACTGCTGAAGCTGCCATCAATTTAAGTGTATAGCAAATCTGATCGGTGAACTGACAGTGCTGCTAAAGTATTTCGAATATCAGAGTTTTTTTATATGGTACACTGACGACGACCTTATCTCTACTATCTCTGATGCTTTTCTTTACAGTCTTCATTCAATTTTGATGCATCTGATAGTTTGTACTGCTACCACGATAAGATACAAAGCTTCTAGTGGATACCATCATAGCTCCACTATGTCTGTTATATTGTCCCTTATCTAAAAACACGATAGCACTATTATAGGATATATGTGACCTGCAAATTTCTTCTCATTTTCGAATGACTGCATTCGTTGGTTTTGTTTTCCACTGTTTGATGAGTTAGCATTGTTGCTCTATCGTCTTAATCAGTGAACCATGTGAAAAATGTTAACTACAAAGTTGAGAAGTATAATCTCAGTGCAATACTTCTCTGACAGGTGACGCATTTCTTTGTGATAAGCACGCAAATATGCTCGACTTTTCTGTATTTGAATAATATTAATGAGTATTCTGTTGCACACGTTAATTTTGTGTAATTCAAGAACCGAACTCTTTACTACATGATAAAGTACTTCGTTATATGCGTAAGATGACATATGGTAAAGAGCTGTGTTGTTTTTTCGTTGCTACAAATACTAATATTGTATTTGTGATTATACTATTATATGATACTTGTGTTGACTGACTCAAGGAAAAAACAACTTCTAATGGACGTGTGCTGATATGACATATGAGTAAAACGTGTATACAGAACATGTTCCGAGAGAAAATTCAACAATAAATATCTACAAAACCCTGAAGTCGGCTATGTTTAAGGTTTACGTCATATAGAAAAGATTTGAAACGAACAAGCATTGGAATATGAACTTTGAGTATGAGGCTTGGAGTTGAATTTAGGTGAATACACTGAGTTGATTTATAGCTACAGAAACTTTTCGTCAAGGTCACTTTCTTGGCACTCAGTGTGCACCCCTAAGCGCGCAAGAACCGGACCACAAGAGTGAACCCGACGTGAAAGGAGGGGGTTGAGTGAAGAAAGGGAGGTTACAGGAAGTGACCACTGGAGGTGGATATCCAATTGCGCATGCGTTTTCTCGCCTCCTCTATCAAAACTTTAGGGTGAAATTGTGGACTTAGGGGGAAACCAAACTTGACCTAGTATCGACAGAGTTGGGTAGAACATCATTGAGCATATGCACTTTCCCTTGGACTAAGAGTGCAAACATTTTGGTGCATTTGCCGGGAAGCATATGAGCTAGTGCATAGACATAGGAAGAATCCATTGCGAGATAATTGTGGGTTCTAGGTAATCCAATTGGACCGATTCCGAGGGGTTTGAACAAAATAAATTCTTGTATAATCACTTTTTCATGCGGCGTTAGAACTAAACATTTTGGTACGTTTTCCGGGAAAAGCTTGGCACGTCTCTATAAGAGAGTACCATAGGTTCGCCTAGCGCCACATGTTGGTCGAGCTTGCGGACCCCAGATCTAGTACATGAGCGAGGGGAGCTCATCCTTAGGAGCAACACAGACTCAAAGAGAGGAACGCGCTCAGAGAAGAGCCCTTGAAAGAGAAAGGAGAAGGTGGGAACCGCCAGGTGAGTGGACCTCGATTGGCTCGAAGAAGTCAGCCAAAAACGTGTACTCCCGTAGGAGAGTCGCGAATCAAGTGCGGAAGTTTGAAGGAGGGATCCTGAGGCCACGTGCATTAAATTTCTGGGATCGAAGTGATATCGACATCACACCTCTGTTCGAAATGGCTCAGCGGATTTCGGTTCACTTGGGGGACTTCACCAAGTTTTCAGGTACTTGGGACGAAGATCCGGATAGTTTTATCCAGCTGTTTGAGGTTACCTGTGAGGCCAATGATGTAGTTGACCAGGATCAAAGGTTGAGAATTTTTCCGGCTATTCTCCGTGATGAGGCAGCCAATTGGTATGGGAATCTGACACCACAAGAGCGTGGAACTTATCAAATGCTCAAGGAAGCCTTCTTGGCAAAGTTTCGACGACAAGGCTTCCAAGATAGATTGGCCCAACAAATGGATTACTTGCAACAAGGAGTCAATGAGAGCATCGATAACTACATTCAAAGAATGGAAACATTGGTAAGAAAGATGGGCGCGAATGCCCCGAACGATGAGACATTGAAACGAAGATTCATTTCGGGATTGAGAGATCCTACGGCACAGCAGCATATCAGCCTGACAAGACCGGCAACTTTAATGGATGCTAAGGAACAAGCAAGGCTTTGGGAGGAAGTACAATTATGCCAACAAAGGAAGATGGAGCTCTTATACGAGCCAATGGGAGGCCCAGGGAGCATACCGATGAAAGATCCTGGCCAAGGAAGTCCCGCATTGATGACCCCAGCTTTTGTAGCTGCCACTAGCATGCCAGGCGAGGTAAAGCCTACGCTAACTGAAGAACGAATATTGGAATTGGTCACGCAAGCTCTAAAAGCTGCCACAATGACCCAGGAAACATACACAGTAAAACTAGAGGTGACTACAAACCCCAATCAAGTGTTTCGATCAAATACATGGTGTGGAAAGTGCCATGGTTACGGTCATTTAGCTTCAGAATGCCCTACCGTCTCAAGAGTATTTACAGATAGGTCGCCACCTAGAATGCGTTGCACTTTTTGTGGAAGAACAAATCACACGGAGGACCGATGTTATAACAAGAGAGCCTATGAAGAGAGGACCATGAAATCGGGAGATACAAGAGAAAGACCCTACACAGGATTGCCTGCTCAAAGTGTTCCACCCACATCTCGTTGGGAAAACAGACCGACTTATGGATATGGTGCTCAGGGTCAAGGAGGAGACTATCCAAGAGGAGTCGCACGTGATCAAAGGAGAGATGGTCCAATCCAGTGCTGGAGATGCCATGGCTTTGGCCATACTCAATCTAGATGTCCAAACGAAAAGAAACCAATTGATTATACTCCACTATGTAGGTACTGTAGTGGAGAGGGCCACTTTGATGAAGATTGTCCAAAACGAAGAGCTGCCGCCGGCAAGGAAAAAGGACCAGTAGGGTCCTCGAATTATGTTGATACTCAGATGCATTCCACATCGAGAGCTCAAGAGCACGTTCCTACAATCGGAGTAGTGTTCAAAACACCAAACCCTCAAGAAGGCTCTAGCTCGTCAATGCACTTTGTGGATGCTTACGAGGCCAAGAACCCGCATAAAGATCCAACTGTGGCAGTAGTCACAAGGACTCAAGAGTATTCGAAGACGAACCAAGGAGGCAAAGGTGAAGAAGGGAGTCAAGAGAAGATCGTTGAGCGTGAAGAGGTAGAAAACCAAGTTGGAGGATTTGCTGAGCAGCAAGAGCTTGAGGATGGGGAAGAGATTGAGATTCTTCCACCAGTGACCAAGGAGTTTGTGCCGGGCATAGCGCCATTCCCTGAAAGATTAAGGGCTCCGAAGTGTAGGAAGGAAAAACAGAGTTTGGAGGAAGTGGACATTGTAAAGTTGCTCGCTGACACGGAAGTCACGCTAGACATTGGCACATTGCTGAAATGTTCACCTGCTTATAGGAAACAATTCTACAATGAATATATTAAGAAGCCAAGGAAAGCTCGAGATAAAAAGAGACAAGATAAAGATGTCCAAGGGATCATTCAAAGCATTACGACGCAAATTGATTCGAACGCTCCAGCTGTGACAGTCGAGATTAAAGGGTATGCAGTCCCTGGTGCTCAGTTAGATAGTGGAGCCGCAGTCAACTTAATGACCGAGTTCATGATGAAAGCTTTGGGCCTCAACCACATGGAAGAGACGCCAATGTCTTTGAGAATGGCGGATCAAACACAAGTAAAGCCTGCGGGCCTTTTGAAGAACGTAAGCACAGTTGTGGGCGGTCTAGAGTTTAAAGTCGATTATCTGATAGTAAGACCAAGGACCTCAGAGGTGACCTTCTCGATCCTACTTGGACGGCCATGGCTGGTGCAAGCCGAATGTGTGCATGACTGGCGCACAGGTTTTATTTCAATAGGGCCAAAGTCTGATCGGATTCAATTACAAGTATCCCCACCCTCGAGCAACAAGAAGAAGACAATAATAGTCGATGAGATGGAAAAGAAAGAAAAGGAGAAAGCAAGGCAAGAGATTGCCCGAGCTAGGTTTTCTTTGAACACGGACACCTACAAGAATCTGCTTCAAGATGGGTTCAACTTGCAGCTCTTTAAGAATCAAGACACGAAGATGGGAGAGTAACAAAATCCATTGCTCTATAACGACGATTCCAATCAGCAGTTGCTAGGATGGTTGACACATACAAGTAAATTTGAGTGCTACATGTTGAGTATAGACGCAAAGGAAGATAAAGCTACTCAATCCCTGGAGAAGGGAACTTCAAAAGAAGAGTTAAAACTGGAGTTAGCTCCGAAAATGGAAGTGCAACAGTTGAGAGAAAGGGTTAGAATGTTAGAAGAAGAGCTTCTAAGGAGAAATCGACAATCAGACAGAGAAGCGGAAAGTAAAACTAAAGTGCGGGAAGGCATTGCAAAAGCTGAACTTAAGAAATTGGGTGCGGTTGAAAAAGAACAAAACAATGATTTACTGGCCAACCATGCACGCGTGATCGGAGAGCACGTTCCAATCACAGTGTCATCAAGGAATAAGGAATATTCGCGAGAAGCTAAGTTGGAAAAATGGGAAGTTTTTCCAGAAAAGTTCTTGAGTGTGGGGTCAGAGCTACCAGAGGGAGTCCGAGATTGCATTAAATTGGCACTCAAAAATTTCAGCAAGGCCTTTGCATGGTCATACAGTGATCTGAGAGGAATTGATCCCCGAATCTGCCAACATTATATAGATTTGGAAGAAGGCACCCGACCAATATGTCAACGACTTAGACGAACAAACCCAGTCTATTCGGAATTGATCAAGCTGGAATTGACTAAGTTATTGGAGGCAGGATTTATATATCCCATTGCATCCAGCGAGTGGGTATCACCAATTGTAGTTGTTCCGAAGAAAAATAAGAAAATCCGTATTTGCATAGATTATCGAAAGCTGAACGAGCGCACGAAGAAGGATCATTTCCCCTTGCCATTCACTGATCAAATATTGGACAGAGTGGCTGGCCATAAATTGTACTCATTTTTGGATGGTTTCAGTGGGTACAACCAGATCCAAATCCATGAAGAGGATCAATCAAAAACTACTTTCACCACGGAATGGGGCACATACGCATATCGTGTGATGCCATTTGGATTATGCAATGCATCGGCCACATTCCAGAGAGCAATGATAGCTGCATATCAAGACTATTTGCAGGATTGGATGGAGATATTCCTCGATGATTTTGCAATCAGAGGCAATGATGGAAACATGATGGAGAGGATCAAAGCTATTTTAAGAAGAAGCATCGAAAAAGGCATCACATTATATCCTGAAAAGTGTACATTTGGAGTACGAAGAGGATTGCTTTTGGGACATGTTATTTCCGAAAAAGGGATTGCGATTGACGAGGATAAAGTGGAAAAGATCGGACAACTTCCACCTCCTCAAAACTTGCGGCAACTCAGAGGATTCTTGGGCCATGCGAATTATTATCGACGTTTTATATTAAATTTTGCATCAATAGCGGCACCACTGACGAATCTTTTGAGGAAAGACCAACAATACCAATGGACTGAAGAGTGTCAAGTTGCATTCGACTCGATCAAGGAGAGATTGATAAATGCACCAATCTTGGTAGCACCCGATTGGACGAAAGAATTCCATGTGCATACCAACGCTTCTCATACTGCGGTTGGAGCAGTACTATGCCAAGCCGATGAAAAGAAGTTGGACCACCCTATTTATTATGCAAGTCGCAACTTGAATAGCACTGAGAGGAACTACACGACTACAGAGAAGGAATGCCTCTCGATGATCTTTGCGATAAACAAGTATCGGCATTACCTGATGGGAAAGCATTTCACGTTTTATGTGGATCATGAAGCCCTCAAGTATATCATTAATAAACCCGAGATATCAGGGCGATTGATGAGGTGGATGCTACTTCTCCAAGAATTTCAGTTCACAGTGGTAACCAGACCAGGCAAAGCGCATATATTGGCCGACAATTTATCTCGAATTGTTAATGAGGAGCCAATCTCTGGTGTGCCCGATGATGCTCCTGATGGGCATCTATTCCAGGTTGATGCTAAAGTACCTTGGTATGCCGACTTGGTGAATTTCTTATGCACCACTAATTATCCACCAGGAGCAAGCAAGAGAGAGAAGCAAAAACTGTTAGCATTGGTAAAGCACCATAGCATCATTGGTGGGCAGCTCTATCGATATTTTGCACATGAAAGCATTTATCGGAGGTGTCTCGAGGAAGAAGAAGCAGCCCTAGTTTTGAGGGCATTGCATGACGAACCCTGCGGTGGGCATTTTGTTGGTGAACTAACGGCAAGAAAGGTTTTATTGGCTGGGTATTGGTGGCCAACGCTGTTCAAAGACTCTCATACATACTGTAAGAAATGCGACAGATGCCAAAGAATGGGAAAACCAACATTAGCACATGCTGCTCCTCTTACGCTGGTGCTGGATCTTAAGCCATTTGAGAAATGCGGAATTGATTTCGTGGGGCCTATTGATCCTCCCTCAAGACGTCGGTCTAATAGAGACTGTTAGGAGCTAAGTTACAAAATGGCAGACCAAATAACGCAACTCTATTTGTACGAGCTGTTAGCTCATGAACTGGTTGATTTTTTTATGCACTAAAATGCCCCATTTTGGAGAGTATTTGTTTGAACATAGGTGTTTGGCAATGAGAATAGATGGCCGGTGATGATAAGATCTACTCGAATGTGGACACAAGGATCAAGAGCAGTATGCGGGCCATTTTGGGATGTGGCTGCTGTATTTGGATCATTAAAAGAGAGATCGGGAGGCAGGAGGAAGAACTGGATATGCACTCTTTTGGGGATTCATGAAGAGAAAGGGGGCAGATATGCCAGTTGCTGTCTAGAAAATATGGAAGACTATACATAGTAGGCTCACTTGATTCCTTTGAAGGATTAGTGCCATGACAACCCACACTTTCAAGGTTAAATTTATATGAGCTGCTCAGAGGATAAGGGATGTCGCTCCAATGTTTCAACTACTTTCCTTATCTAATGTTCCCTCGATATGTGTGGCAACGGGTGAAAGGCGGGAGGGGGATTTTTTTCTTCTTCTTCGCTTTTTTCGGGAGATAGCGGGGGAAGTTTTTGTCTTGTTTTTTCTTTATGGTATGAGCAGATGCGCTCGCCAAGCAGCAAGCCAGGGGAAGTAGGGCTATTGGTGTGTCGTGAGGAGGTGAGCTATGAAGTGGAGGATTGAGATGCATAGTAGAGTTTCTCCCCCACCTGCTCTTCTAGAATGCAAAAGTATGAAGGAAAGGAAAGTGATATCGGAAGGAGAATGACGAGGAGTATCCTGAGGAGATCGTTGCAGAACTTTCTCCATGTGGCTCTCCCGAAGAGAAGCTAGGAGAACTCATTGTGCAGTGGGTCACAGAAGCAAGCAGGAGGAAGGAAGTGAAGTCGTCTGATTGGGAATAAAAGTAACAATGTTACAGTCATATGGAAAAATGTTGTCGCAGGTAGATGAAGATACTTACTGAACCATATAGAAGGAAAAAGGGGAATTGGGTGGCATGGAGGAATGCAAGGATGTGCACATATTCAGCAAGAAAAAACTTTGTAGACTTTTCATCAGGCACACAAATGACCTAGAGGACTGATCGACGATTTCTCTCTCCCCAATGGATGGGATGTTGAAGTGCAGACTTCTAGTGAAGGATAAATTTTGCTCCTGAACGTCACCACTAAAGTGGATAGTAACTGGTGAAGATATTGCTCCTGAACGCTGAAGGTGTGGAAAATCGCAACTTGCAAAGGTATCAACCTCGAGTTCCTGTGCAGGTAAGAATGCTATGTTTTTCTGTGCACATGATTATTTGTCATTGTTTGTCAAAAGTGCAATGTGCAAACGCTTCAAGCGCTGAAGTTCTCTAATAGACAAAGAGAACATCTGAAACGAAAAACAAATGAATGGAAAGTAATGGGAAAATCCATTTACGCATACAGAGGGGGGCGACTCTAAATTTATGTTTTTTTGAACTCGGTGGATATGAAGTGAATGCTGAGAAAATCAACGTCAATGATCTCGTTTCCTATTTGCTTGTTAATCAGTGTGGTTTTAAGTCCAGGTTTACACGCAAACTCCGGGATTTGCTGTTATAGTCTGTTTTGTGACTATGGTCTCAACTCTCAGGAGTGCAACCAGATTTTATGCATAACACTTAAGGCACGAACTCCATAGAGAGCACACGAGATGCAATGATCTATATGTAAAGGATTATGTGTGGGAATTGGTATGTGGTTCAAACTTAATGGAATACACGCACATGAAAAACAAACATGTAGATTAAAACAAATGCAAAAAAAAGGGGTGTATTAGTTTATCGAGGAGCAGAAAACTGAAATCGGAGAGTAACTTTTTGTTGTAGTAGTGTGTTGCATATATTTGCATACGCACATGACATATTAAAAAATTATGTGGGATGTAGACTGGAGGGGTGGATGGTGAACCAAAAGATGAAGGCGATCTGTTTCCACAAGTCCTTAAATAGAAGGGAGGATTCAAAAGCTCTATGTGATGAGACAAACCGATAGGCCAAGTGATTAAATTTTTTTACCATTTCCAAAGATGCAAGTTTCAACAGCCCCCATCAGTTGATAATAAGAGAGTGTCACCTACATTGGATTCTAATAGTGTCAACCACAACGAAGGTGGGGTAGTAGCCGGAAGGGGTCGAGGTTCGGCCCATGGGCAAGGTAGAGGAAGAGGCGAAAGTGCATAAGAAAGTGGAAGTGCATGTGAGAAACTGAGTGTGGGGTGTATGTGAACGTGTGTGTGCAAAAGTGTGGATGTGTGCATGGTCGAGTGCAAAAGCAAGAGTGAGGTAGGAAGGGGAAGTGAAAGAAGAGAGTGGGCGGGTGTGTATATGTGGATGTGTGCATGGGGGTGTGAATGTATGTGAGAGTAAGCGAGAAAGGGATAACATGGGTTTGAGTGAAAGAGAGCAAGAAAAGAAGTGGGATATGTGCATATGTGGGCATAGGAGTATGTGAGTGAGTGAGAGTGGGGAACTAAGAATAAGAGCAAGAGTAGTGATTTGAAGTAAGGCAAGTGAACCGATTTCAAGAAGTTTGGGAAGAATATAAGTATCTGCAGATAACTTTCCCCGCGGGGTTAGGAAACAAACATTTTGGTGCGTTTGCCGGAAATATATGAGCTAGTGCATAGACACAGGAAGAATCCATTGCGAGATGATTGTGGGCTCTAGGTAATCCAAATAGACCGATTCCGAGGGGTTTGAACAAAAATAAAGTCTCGTGTAATCATCTTTTCCTTGGGCTTAAGAGCTATTCATTTTGGTGCGTCTGCCGGGAATTGGCTTAGCACATCTCATCGAGAGTGCTACGAGTTCGCTTGGTGCCCCAATCGTGTGGCACGGCCAAGTCGATCCCAAATCTGCGTTGATCTTCATTAGAGAAATGGCCCAACAAAGACAAGCCTTTAGTTTTGAGAAAGCGAATATAAGGCAAGGGAATTTTGGACAAAATAGATGGATATGTTCTCGTCCGACCATGAGACATCATGTGAACCGAGGGTGGCGATTTTGCCCGATATCAAATTATGTGAGATGCTGGTGTTGCGAGCAGATTGGGCATATAGCCAAATATTGCCCTCGTGTATGCTCCCCGTTGGATTTTGTCCCCACATGTGCGGACTACGGGAAAAAGAGACTATGCGAGCACGTGTGTGGCTCAAAAGAGGTGACTGACGTAAAGGTCGCAACGAATCAATCTAATAGGTGTTTATCCTCTTTGTATGTGGAAGTTGACAAAGGTGGAGTTACTTCATTGACGGAAACTGCGAGAGCAAGTGGAAGCAAGGACACTCGATCTCATGATCGAGACTTGATAGAACTTGTGAAGAGCTTGGAATGTCAAGTCAATTGGTTGCATGTGGAGCGAGATAACGAGAGGGCCAAAATAGCGAAATTAGAGGAAAATCAAGAGAAAATGGCCGAGGTCCTAGGAACTTGGGAAAAGCAAGTACAAATGTTGAAAAATGAAAACAAGGAGTGGAAAACCGTAAACAAAAGCTGGAGGCAAGATCGTGTGATGCCTGAGAGTGAAAACGTGGTCTGGGACTTGAGATCCGGTTTGATGGTAGCCGATTGCTTTGGAGTTGCGATCGAAGAAGAGCTCTCAAGAGACGAGGATGACCTGATGAGGAGAGTCGAAGGAATGGAGCATGAAATCGAGAAGGTACAAAGCATAATCCGTCGATACAGTGATCAAGCGGGTAAGGCATGTGACGAGTTCCACCTGGAGTTAGAAAGAATGAAAAGTGCCCAAGCGGAGAGTGATGAGAAAGTGAGACGGGTAGAGAAAGAGAATGCAAAGCTGAGTAGCAAGCTCGGTAGGTGGATGAATCAGAAAGACGATGAGACCCGAGAACGAGTAGAGGATCCGAAAGTAGGTAGAATAGAGGAAGAGCTAAAAGTGATGTTGGACCAGTTAGAGGCGATAGGCGTGGAGTTAGAAAAGGCGAAGAAGTTGTCGAAAAAAGTGGATGATCTAGAAGTAGAAAATATGAGTAGAATCTGGGAGGAGAGGTCGATTCGAGAAGAGGTTGAAAAGTTGTCTGGCCAAGTCGGGAGGAGCGAGGAGGTTCCTTTGGAAATAGAAAGAAAGATGAGCCATTTAGAAGAGGAGAAGAAGAAAATGTGGGTTCGGTTCCATCAAGTGGATGATGAGATTTTTCGACTCCAAGGCAGTGATGAGCGAAAAGAAGAAGGGATAAGGGATTTAGCTTTGAAGCTCGAGGCATTAAGAGGTGTAGTAATGAATGGTGGCCTTCCAGACCGTATCGCCTGGCTAGAGGACAATATCAGCAAGCTGTCGAATCATGTGGAAGCTCTGCGAGGCAGAGGTTGGAGATGAAAAAGAGATAGACGAGGCAATGGATGTTGGTGAGGATGGCTTGAGTCTGATTAGGGTTTGCTTTGTGGGTTGCGAGTCTGAGATGTGAGGACGGATGGACCAAGTCTGTCGTACACTTAGGAACTAAAGTGACACTTTTTGAGGTTTCAGGTCGACAAGTTGGTTAGTATGTGCGGGTTTTGCGAGGACGGGTTGACCATGGCATTAGTGGCTGGATTTTGGCTCGAGTGGTAGCAAAGAGGAGATATGTCTCATCGGGATGTCCACGAGGGGATATATGTGTGTGTGTCGTGATTGGTTGGGTTGGGAAAAAGTCCTTTCTTTTGTCTCCTAATTCTCGAGATGCGGGAATGAAAAGAAAATAAAAAAAAATATATGTTGGTGTATGTGTGAGTGTGGCTACGCGCCTATGTGGGCTGATAGGTGGGTGGACCCACTTTGGCCGGGTGGTCAAAGCCACGAACCGACGTCGGTTTCGCATAGGGCTAGCTGTCTGTGTGTCGCGCGCTGCGTTGGGTTGGTAGATGGGTGGAACAAACTCGATCGGGTGGTCGAGTCCACGAGTCGTATCCAGCTTCAGCGTAGGCCGGCAAGTGTGAGTAAATATGTGAAAAAAAAATGATGAAAAAAGAGAGAAAAAAAAATGTGGAAAAAATGAATGAGAAGAATTCCTCGCTCGAGGGGGGACATAAGAGAGGTGAGAGAGCATGATGCTCGGATGGGAATATATGTGTTTGTGTTGTGGGGATTTGGGTTATGTGTGGGCTCCCGATGAAACATGTCAATTTGAAGCTTAAGCTCGGCTAGGGTTTTGGTGGCGATGTGTCTATGGAAAGCTTGTACTTGAGGAATCCAATCGTGCTAGTTGCCTTGTTTGTCTACAAACCCTAGAAGTGTTCAGTTTGGCTCTTAGGTGGTGCAATGACTTTTGAAGTTCGGAATCGCATCGACGATGAGTGATCTTGTTAGAGTGAGCTCGTGTTAGGCTTGAGTGGTCTTTGCCGCATGTCCATCGATTCAAGAGGTGGTGGTGACCTAGCATAGGATGTAGTCGATGAGCAAGCAAAAAACGAGAGATAGATAGGAAGGCAATTGGGAATAGGAAACCCTAGGTCAAAGAGGCATGAAAGATAAACGGGAGGACTCGATGAGAAAGGAAAGAAGAATTGGGGTGGGGTGGCCGTATAGCCAATAAGGGCATCAAAAATGAAATTTAAGGATGGTACTTGCTTACATATATAAGCTGTGTGTGGAAAGTGTGTTGAGCATGCATGTGGAATAAAGATGTGTGACGTGTTGAATGAGTAGTCTTGAAGAGTGACGAGAGCGAATGTGGACATGTCTTCTGCTTGCATGTATGTATGTTGTGTGTGACGAGAATGCATGTGTGATGCGGGATCATGATGTGTATGCCGAGTATATATGTGTGATGTGGATGAAGGATATAATTGTCTTTTCATTTTGGTTGTACCTATTGTGATTTGATGAAGAAAGGTTCTAATGTTTTAATGAAGTGTGTAGATAGGTGGACATGTCAATGAAGATGCGAGAAGATAGACAAAGTTGGTAAGTGAATTGATTATATTTTGGTACTAACAAATGATTGTATGAGTATGATTGCAGGTGCTACATTGAGGAAGAAGAGAGTAGGCATGCAAGGTAAAGATTTGTATTTGATTGAGTGATGATCACATGTTGGAACTGGAGTGCAGGTAGCATATTGCTCGTTGAGGACGACTTCGCAATTAAGAAAAGGGGAGTATGTTAGCTCATGAACTGGTTGATTTTTTTATGCACTAAAATGCCCCATTTTGGAGAGTATTTGTTTGAACATAGGTGTTTGGCAATGAGAATAGATGGCCGGTGATGATAAGATCTACTCGAATGTGGACACAAGGATCAAGAGCAGTATGCGGGCCATTTTGGGATGTGGCTGCTGTATTTGGATCATTAAAAGAGAGATCGGGAGGCAGGAGGAAGAACTGGATATGCACTCTTTTGGGGATTCATGAAGAGAAAGGGGGCAGATATGCCAGTTGCTGTCTAGAAAATATGGAAGACTATACATAGTAGGCTCACTTGATTCCTTTGAAGGATTAGTGCCATGACAACCCACACTTTCAAGGTTAAATTTATATGAGCTGCTCAGAGGATAAGGGATGTCGCTCCAATGTTTCAACTACTTTCCTTATCTAATGTTCCCTCGATATGTGTGGCAACGGGTGAAAGGCGGGAGGGGGATTTTTTTCTTCTTCTTCACTTTTTTCGGGAGATAGCGGGGGAAGTTTTTGTCTTGTTTTTTCTTTATGGTATGAACAGATGCGCTCGCAAAGCAGCAAGCCAGGGGAAGTAGGGCTATTGGTGTGTCGTGAGGAGGTGAGCTATGAAGTGGAGGATTGAGATGCATAGTAGAGTTTCTCCCCCACCTGCTCTTCTAGAATGCAAAAGTATGAAGGAAAGGAAAGTGATATCGGAAGGAGAATGACGAGGAGTATCCTGAGAAGATCGTTGCAGAACTTTCTCCATGTGGCTCTCCCGAAGAGAAGCTAGGAGAACTCATTGTGCAGTGGGTCACAGAAGCAAGCAGGAGGAAGGAAGTGAAGTCGTCTGATTGGGAATAAAAGTAACAATGTTACAGTCATATGGAAAAATGTTGTCGCAGGCAGATGAAGATACTTACTGAACCATATAGAAGGAAAAAGGGGAATTGGGTGGCATGGAGGAATGCAAGGATGTGCACATATTCAGCAAGAAAAAACTTTGTAGACTTTTCATCAGGCACACAAATGACCTAGAGGACTGATCGACGATTTCTTTCTCCCCAATGGATGGGATGTTGAAGTGCAGACTTCTAGTGAAGGATAAATTTTGCTCCTGAACGTCACCACTAAAGTGGATAGTAACTGGTGAAGATATTGCTCCTGAACGCTGAAGGTGTGGAAAATCGCAACTTGCAAAGGTATCAACCTCGAGTTCCTGTGCAGATAAGAATGCTATGTTTTTCTTTGCACATGATTATTTGTCATTGTTTGTCAAAAGTGCAATGTGCAAACGCTTCAAGCGCTGAAGTTCTCTAATAGACAAAGAGAACATCTGAAATGAAAAACAAATGAATGGAAAGTAATGGGAAAATCCATTTACGCGTACAGAGGGGGGCGACTCTAAATTTATGTGTTTTTGAACTCGGTGGATATGAAGTGAATGCTGAGAAAATCAACGTCAATGATCTCGTTTCCTATTTGCTTGTTAATCAGTGTGGTTTTAAGTCCAGGTTTACACGCAAACTCCGGGATCTGCTGTTATAGTCTGTTTTGTGACTATGGTCTCAACTCTCAGGAGTGCAACCAGATTTTATGCATAACACTTAAGGCACGAACTCCATAGAGAGCACACGAGATGCAATGATCTATATGTAAAGGATTATGTGTGGGAATTGGTATGTGGTTCAAACTTAATGGAATACACGCACATGAAAAACAAACATGTAGATTAAAACAAATGCAAAAAAAGGGGTGTATTAGTTTATCGAGGAGCAGAAAACTGAAATCGGAGAGTAACTTTTTGTTGTAGTAGTGTGTTGCATATATTTGCATACGCACATGACATATTAAAAAATTATGTGGGATGTAGACTGGAGGGGTGGCTGGTGAACCAAAAGATGAAGGCGATCTGTTTCCACAAGTCCTTAAATAGAAGGGAGGATTCAAAAGCTCTATGTGATGAGACAAACCGATAGGCCAAGTGATTATTTTTTTTTACCATTTCCAAAGATGCAAGTTTCAACAGCCCCCATCAGTTGATAATAAGAGAGTGTCACCTACATTGGATTCTAATAGTGTCAACCACAACGAAGGTGGGGTAGTAGCCGGAAGGGGTCGAGGTTCGGCCCATGGGCAAGGTAGAGGAAGAGGCGAAAGTGCATAAGAAAGTGGAAGTGCATGTGAGAAACTGAGTGTGGGGTGTATGTGAACGTGTGTGTGCAAAAGTGTGGATGTGTGCATGGTCGAGTGCAAAAGCAAGAGTGAGGTAGGAAGGGGAAGTGAAAGAAGAGAGTGGGCGGGTGTGTATATGTGGATGTGTGCATGGGGGTGTGAATGTATGTGAGAGTAAGCGAGAAAGGGATAACATGGGTTTGAGTGAAAGAGAGCAAGAAAAGAAGTGGGATATGTGCATATGTGGGCATAGGAGTATGTGAGTGAGTGAGAGTGGGGAACTAAGAATAAGAGCAAGAGTAGTGATTTGAAGTAAGGCAAGTGAACCGATTTCAAGAAGTTTGGGAAGAATATAAGTATCTGCAGATAACTTTCCCCGCGGGGTTAGGAAACAAACATTTTGGTGCGTTTGCCGGAAATATATGAGCTAGTGCATAGACACAGGAAGAATCCATTGTGAGATAATTGTGGGCTCTAGGTAATCCAAATAGACCGATTCCGAGGGGTTTGAACAAAAATAAAGTCTCGTGTAATCATCTTTTCCTTGGGCTCAAGAGCCTTTCACGAGCTAAGGATATATTTCTCGGACCAAACATTCGCCCGCATGGACATAGATGTCGACGACTTTGAGACGGAATATGATGTTGAGGAAGCGCATTGGCTGGTATGCTTTATAAACCAGGGTTTGGGTGTTGCATTTTACATTGAGTGTTTTGAGGAATACCTGACTCGACATGTAGGATGGGCGGGAGATCGATATTACTATTTTGATCCTTCTAGGGAAATGCCTAACGAGGAAAACGATATCACTTGGGCTTGGGCAGATGTGTTAACGATAGGAAGTGATGACGAAGCTCCCGAAGTTGAGCCTGACTCGCCCTAGGGAAGTTGTCGGGATGCGAGTACGATGTGAGACTATATGAGACATTCCGGAGACTCACATTCTAGGACACCTAAGGATAGGTATACGAGGGACTAAGGCATAGCCGGCTGTAGTTACCAAGTGAAAAGTCAAATCAATGAATACATATGTAGTGTCTGTAATTGAGAGAATGGAGTGAAGAGGTGGTTGATCTGTCAAAGGCTAGTGTGTATATGTTTGCATGCATGTGTGGGAAAAGTGGGGAAAAATCCCTTTCTTCCTCTCCCTAATTCTCAGGACTTGGGTAAATTAATTAACTCTGAAAAAAAAAGAGAAGAAAAAGAAAAGAAAAGAAAAAATTTTTGTGTTGCTGTGATCGTACCAATGCGCTATGGTGGGCTAGTAGGTGGGTGGATTTATCCTCGCCGGGTGGTTAGGATCACGAGCTGCAGCTAGTTTCGCCATAGGCTTGGGAGGTATATGTTTGTGTCTTAGCTACGCGCCATAACGGGTTGGTAGGTAGGTGGAGCCATCGTGGCTGGGTAGTCACGACCACGAGCCGTATCCAGCTTTGTTATGGGCTAGCTGATATATGTTATGTGTTATCATTATGTGTTTGTGTGTTGTGCGCTGCATTGCATTGGTAGATGGGTGGAATCAACCTGATCGGGTGGTCAGGTCCACGAATCGCATCCAGTGACAATGTAGGCCAACGTGTGAATATAAATAAAATCTACCTATGAAGTGATTCCCCACTCCTGAGGGGGAGAGAGAGAGAGGAGAGGGTGATGATCGCCGGGAAGGGAACATTATTTGCTTGTGTGATTGGTATGTGATGGCTTGTGACAGATCAGCTCACTTTGAATCAACATTCTTGAAGGCGCGGAGACTCTATATGTACTTACGGATGAGGCTTTAGCGAGGTAATGCAACGGGGTTGCTTTATAACTTGTGTGCTTTATCAGAAGGTTTTCCAGTGTGTGTGACACTCTAGGGTTCTGATGTATGTCTTCCCTTGCACTCGAGTTTCGATGGCTTTTGTAGGACGACGATGGGGATTCTTCGAGAGTGTCTGTTCATGGAATATGTGTATATAGCGAATAGTAGGTCAATAAAAAGGGGTATGCATTTTGGGTATGTTGCATCTCCTGTTGAATTCATTTCAGTTGTTGTTTATTTCGGTCTTTTTGTTTCTGTTTTCTTTCGTAATGACAAATGTGTAAAACATGGAAAGGTATGCATGTGTTATTTTGGTTGAGACTATTTTCATAATGGAATGTATGAGCAAATTGATGCATGGTTGAAATAGAATTGCATATATGTGCATGTTCTTGGATCATTTGGAAGTGACTGATTTGTATGTATTCATGAGTGATTTTTTGAGCACTAATAGCTTCAATGAGTGCAGGTTCGGTTGGAGTCATGGCTCGATGGAAAGGTATGCAACCAAGTTATAAACTGACATGTTCATGGCTGTTTGGGTTATCTTGCAGCATGTAATGGCTTGTCGAGGACGACTTCGCAAATAAGAAGAGGGGAGTATGTTAACTGTATCAATTGTTGGTTTTCGTGCACGAGCATGCTTCCTGTTTGCAGATTATATGTTGATTGCAGGTATCCTTTTGAGGTTCATTAATGGGGACTTTGCAGGTTAGGAAAGAAAGGATCATCACCTATGTGGGCATGTTGAGAATGCTCTACATTGGCTCAACAGATACAAGGGGTTGAGTTGATTTATAGCTACAAAAACTTTTCGTCAAGGTCACTTTCTTGGCACTCAGTGTGCACCCCTAAGCGCGCAAGAACCGGACCACAAGAGTGAACCCGACGTGAAAGGAGGGGGTTGAGTGAAGAAAGGGAGGTTACAGGAAGTGACCACTGGAGGTGGATATCCAATTGTGCATGCGTTTTCTCGCCTCCTCCATCAAAACTTTAGGGTGAAATTGTGGACTTAGGGGGAAACCAAACTTGACCTAGTATCGACAGAGTTGGGTAGAACATCATTGAGCGTATGCACTTTCCCTTGGACTAAGAGTGCAAACATTTTGGTGCATTTGCCGGGAAGCATATGAGCTAGTGCATAGACATAGGAAGAATCCATTGCGAGATAATTGTGGGTTCTAGGTAATCCAATTGGACCGATTCCGAGGGGTTTGAACAAAATAAAGTCTTGTATAATCACTTTTTCATGCGGCGTTAGAACTAAACACCCTGTATTGATATTAGAAGAAAGGGCACCTTATATTACCCATGGAATTTCTTGATCCTATATTGAGAGTAGCAAAACTTTATAATCGGAAGGCTCATGAGCTATCCAGCCATGTGGAGTTTCCGAAGAAATTACAAGAAACACTATTGAGATTTATAGTTGGCACATATGTTGCTAAGAGAAAGCAAAAATCTTATTATGATGCATACATTAAAGAAAAGGTTTTACAAAAGGAGACTATGTTTTAGCATACATGCTAAAACAACATGCCGAAAAGCTTCAAAAGAGAGGCCATGGACAATTTGTGATAAACAAAATCTCTACAGGAGGTGGGGTCCAATTAACAACTTTGGATGTTGATATCTTACCCAATTACATTAGTGGATGTTGCTTCAAGAGGCATCTTGAGCTCTTCATAGATGGAACGTTGACAAAACTCTAAGTAGCTAGAGATAGAAAGATGATGAAATGAGAAGTAGAGAAGAAGCTAAAAAAGAAGCTAGGAAGAGGATCCTTTGATGTAAGGAATTAAGGAAAGGGCTTTCTAATCCTCTTCCTTCCAACCCTATTTCAGCATTCACTCTAAGAGTTATAGATGAAAAACGGGTGAAAGAGATGACATGGCTACATGCCATGCTCGGATCAGAATTGAAAGAAAGAACAATGCCTCACATAAACGCAAGCACATCTAAGAGTGTGGTTTGTATCAAATTAGCTTAGACTATGCAAGAAGGTATATATCAGACAAATATCAATACCAGCAATATAAGAGGAAGAGAACTAGTACGCACAAGAAGAACTATGGTGGTTATAGATATTGAAGGATTAGTTTCTTTAGGATAATTCTTGATTGTTGCTGAACTACATATAAAAGAGCATATAATATTAGGACAAGACTAGTTAAACAAGTATTCTATGATAGTAGATTCTTCTTTAGGTTTTGTTCTTGTGGACAATGGACATATGCACGAATGTCGTCATTTTTTAATCCAATTGGCTTTGCACCTAAATTAAATGCTTGATTGCACTGCATGATAAGAGGTGAATATATAGAAAAGCCAAAAATTTCAGCACATACCTTGGACATTATGCCCAAGGAAGTTCAAGAAAAGGCTACTTCAAATCCACCACCATGTTGTCATAGGGTTCTTGAAAGGAGGGTGAAATAGCAGATAGAAATCTAGAACTATTTCCCTCTCATATACAAGTGTTGCAGATGTAGCCACTTTCACATAGATCAATTTTAAAGAAGATTCAGAGTAAAAAGATTGCACATCTTGGACAAAATCACTTCTTTACAATTCTTCCATTCTAAGATTCCATATATAAGAGTGAACATTTTCAAAGAGTGGACTCCAAAGTTTTTCCTAAGGTCAATGAAAATGCTTTACAAACATTTAAGGGCTTCTGAGAATGATATTCTCAAGTAAAAGCATACACGAATTTGATTTGGAAGAGTTCCTTCGGAAGTGATGATCCTTCTAGCTATGAATATTCCTTCACGTTAATAGATAGTTAACTATTTTATATTGTTGAATGACCTAGTTCAAATAATTGATAAGGCACATCTTTCTTAAGGCTAAGTTTCCATGCTAAAAAAACCTACTTAAAGCACTCTTCCAATCCTTGAGACTGATCCTTGCTTCACCTCAAAAGGTTTCGTTGGAGTCTTGCACTGAACTCCAAAACGATACTTTCAAGTATGTAATCAAAAGACTAGCTAAATCAAACATGTGAATTATGTTAAGATGTCAATGTAGCCACTCTAATAGACTTCACCTGCTCATAAGGTAGAGGCACCCATCTCTGAGGAACTCATAGATGTCCAACCAAGATTTGAACTCAAGACTTCCTCCTTAAGACTCAAAGCATCAAACTACTTGGTTACGCAGGCTTGAAAAACTTAAAAAGTGTCCTACTACACCTACAAATATAGTTATTGAAGGTGATGCAGATGGCATTGAAGATGATGATCTTTACTTTCCTAGTCATGATGCAGTTCTTGCTCCACCTATTGTAGAGAAACTTTGTTGTGATGGAAGAGATGCTCACACACATGGATTGATAGTAGCTTTGTCTATCAAACGTGTCATTATTCCTCACATTCGCTCTTGCAAGACAATACAAGATGCTTGGGATACACATACAATTTTATACCAAGCAAGAAACAAGGCTCATGTTGCTTACACATAGCCACAGTGGAGTGCATATGGCTAAGAAACCTATTGATGGATCTTTTCATGGAGATTGATGTTGTTATGCATATTCTCACTAATAGCTAGAGTGCATTGGTTGTTGCACAAAATCCAATGTTTCATTCAAGAACCAAAAATATTGAGGTGCATTATCATTATGTGAGAGAGTGCTTCATGCAAGAGATATTGATTTTAGTATATCTTCCTACACAAGATAATGGGGCAAACATATTCACCAAAGCTCTTCCATGGGAAAAGTTTGAAGCTTTTCACAAAGGTTTAGGCTTATTGCCTAGAGGATTTTTTGAGTTATTGTTATGGCATTAATGCATATGCAAGACAACCAAAATCATGCAAATGAGCAAGAGATGGCTTGTGACCATGTCAATCCTCATATGGAGTGAAGTCTACAATGCTTTGGTGGGATACTTAACAAGTACATATGTTGCACACAAAATAACCTCATTTCAGGGGAGCACTAGATTGTGCCCTTTGAATAGTCCGGACAAGATTTCAAAACTATAGTTTTGATTACAAAATCACCCACATGGGGGAAATAATATAAGAATATCAAGTTATTACAAGAAGTCCCACAACATGGGACTAATAGGTATGGATTATTGGATTACAGATGATACAAGAGATCCCATAGCCTAGGACCATAGCTATGAGGCAAGATATCTAGGTTGTAAGAACTCCCTTTAGGGAGACAACCTAGATACAAGAAATAACTAAACAAGAACTTATACTAAAAGATTACAAAAAGACAAGATAGGATTTCTAGGATACTAGGCTAGGAAAGACTAGAATAAAGAAAAAGACTACAACTCACACTAGAACTTGGAAAGTACTTACTTGGAGATCATAACTCATTGAGCTCCCAAGATTGGCATTGGCGAGATTGAGTATATGAGTGGCCAAGCCCTCCATACATACGTGTTGAAAGGCAGTTTGTCAATGGTGGTTATGAATTGATGATATCATTGATGATGTCAATAATACAAAATAAGACTTCAAGAAAGTAGATATTTGATCTTAGGGTTTTGGCACATTGCAGATGTGATGGAAGCATTAGTTTCTTCAAATTTTGAACCAATCATGGGATATAGAAATTTACATGGAATCTAAGGTTCAAGATGGTTTCCTTTGTGTCCATGACATCACCTCCCCCTCAAGCAACGAGTTCCACGAGGAGAGGCTATATAACTACGAGATCTTCCAAGAACTCAATCTTCATACCTCTTGGTCTTTCTAGATTTCTTGATATGTAGTACTCGAATATGCGGATCCAATGATCATTGATGTGATATTTTATTTTCCAATTTGATCTTTCGCATTCATGCATGGTGATTTCACATGATTATTTGGTTCTAGAGTCCATTTTTCAATGGAGATGTTATTGAAAAATTTTCAACTTTGATGCAAGACTCGTATCATTGTCATTGTGTATAGTGTTCTCATGATCAAGTAGAATGATTCTCTCTCCCCCTCTCTCTCTCTCTCTCTCTCTCTATATATATATATATATATATATATATATATATATATATATATATGTGTGTGTGTGTGTGTGTGTGTGTGTATGTATGTATGTATGTATGTATGGATGTATGTATGTATGTATGTATGTATGTATGTATGTATGTATGTATGTATGTATGTATGTATGTATATATATATATATATATATATATATATATATATATATATATATATATATATATATATATATATATATATATATATATATATATATATATATATATCTTTGATGCCAACATGTCAAAATTTGATGATGAACTATCATCACGATTATGTTTGAAGTATGCAAGAGTTAATGTGTAGACAATGGTCGACCTCTACGCTGAACATGAATGACTTGCCACCAAGGATGAGCATCAAGATTATTGTCAAACAAAATGTCTTTTCAATATGTGTGGGAAGAATATATGGTTCTTTTGTAGATCACATTATCTTTGAGAAATCCATTGTCCAAAATTTGGATGATTCTCTTCTCATTGCGGCATTATTGCCTTATATGCAACTCAAATCTAATCAAGCATCAAAATAACCTATCTAACTTTAAAACCCAAAATTTAGTTATGTATACCTAAAAAGATAATAGATCCTAGTATGGAAAATATAAATTCTATATATGCATTTGAAGATAAGAAATGATATTTCATAGATGCCAAGAATGATTTACTCACAATCAAGTTCTTTGTCTATAAGGTTCATGACTTTTGAATTCACATTTTATTGGTGTTCCAGATTCATATCAGATTTTTTTTTCTTCTACTCTTTGATTGATGATGAAAAGCAATCCAAATGCCTTAATATTTGAGGAGTTAATCTTTTTTTTATTGCAAGAAGATCAATCCAAGAAAATAAAGTCAATTATGCATGTTGCAGATCAAGCTTGCTTAGCTAGTCAAAAGGGCAAAGGTAATTAAATGGATCTCATCTACTAGTAAGAAAAAATATGCTAATCCCACAAAATTGAAGAAGGAGGACATTTGCCTTACACTATTTTGCAAATAGTCTAAGGCAAATGATCATTTCATAAAGATTTTTCCTCTCGCTGCAAAAGAGGCAAAGAAAAAAGAGGCTAAAATGGTTGTTGCAGAGCCTCTACACCTAAAACAGAGTCTGTTTATCTTGTTCTGAATGAAAAATGAGCATTTACTAATGTTTGTATCTATGAACCATCTTCTCATGAGTAGTGTATTTTTGTAGTAGAATCAGGTGTTTGGTACTTTGATAGTGGGGCATGTTGAGATATCAAGCTCAACATGTGATGATCTAGGATGACACGTACCAGTTTTTCGTTTCTCTGACATGGATAGTGGTCACGCCGGTATATGTCAGGGATACTTCATTGAGCTTTATTAGATTTATCTATCGAGAGTGATGGCACATTTGTTTCTTGCCAGCTCACTCATTCGCGGACACTAGGTTTTTCCTTATGTACTGGTCTTTATATATTGCACTTGTTGTATTCTTGTTTTTTAGGTCATTCTTGTACATTCCTTTTATGTAATAGAAGAAGAAGAAGAAGAAGATCATTCTTCCTTGCCTCAATCTGTGTGTGTGCTTCTCCTTGAGAGTGAGAGTGTGTGTGTGAGCTCTCTTCCTTATCTCCTTCCTCGTGACATGGTTTCAGAGCCAGCGTGGCTGTAGAGAGCTCGTGGAGAAGGTGACGGTGAAGACTATGCGGCAAAGCGTGGAGAAAACGCGATTTCACAAACGGCCTCCGTTTGCTACAAAAATCATCGTGAAGGTAGAAGAACTCAAAATATTTTCGGGAGTTACCCCTTTAGGGTCACTTGTTTTTGTCAGATCGAAGTTTCGGAGCCATCTCGACCTCTGTTTCGAGCCCGCAAGGTGGGGCCCACAGAAAAACCAGGTCAATTTCAGAAACTATAACTTGCGTTGTGTTCGGCGACACTCATATATTCCAGATTCAGAATTTCAAGCGATTCCGTGTACTGTTGATACACGAAAACTGTGCTTTTCTGAGATCGAATGCGATAGTGTTCAAGCAGAAGTGCTGCTTGTAGTGTTTTGCAGTGTTGTGAATTGTTGCAGAAATGGCAAACGCAGATGGAATGAGTCAGCCTATGAGCGATAAGCTAGACAAGAAAAACTTCCATGCTTGGAGATTCAGAATGACAAATTTCCTGATGGGAAAAGGCTACTGGAAGTACATCGAAGGAGAGAATGAAAATGCTCCGCAGTTACCAGAAAGGAATCGGACTGCAGATCAGTTAAGAGTATATGAGGAATGGAATCAAGGAGCACGAAATGTAATGTATTGGCTATCTGTTAGCATACAGGATAGCATGATTGGACACATACAGGATGCCAAGACTCCAAAAGAGGCTTGGAATAGCTTGGTCACTTTGTATGAGACCAATACAAAGGCACAAAAATTGCAACTCAAGAACGAGCTACATACATTGGAAAAGAAGAGCATGTCGGTAAGTGACTACACTCTTAAAATCAAAGGCATATGTGAGTCACTTGCATCTATTGGCATGAATGTAGATGATGATGATAAGGTGGAAGTGTGCCTTCGTGGTTTAGGAGCTGCATATAAGCAGTTCAGAACTTCCATACAGACTAGGGAAAATTTTCCGAATTTTGCTGATCTGGTATCTATGCTGATTATTGAAGAAAAGAATCTTGGTGAGGACTCAAACTCCCAAGGAAAGCCCAGTTCTGAGTAGGTATTCTACTCTGGCAGAGGAAGAGGTAGAGGTAGAGGTTTTGGAAGTGGAAGAGGAAACAATAACCAAGACCAAGGTCAACAACAGAATCATGCACACAGGGGGAGCCAAAGAGGTCGCAGAAATTTCCAAAGAAATGATTCTGGAATTGTGGTAAACCTGGACACTTTGAATGTGATTGTAGGTTAAAGAATCAAAATAACAGAAGGCAGCAAAACAACAATGCATCCACAAGTGTAGATGATTCTGAGAAGCTGTTTTGCTTCAACATCACATGATGAATACTATGTCTGCTGGTGTTTCAAAATCAAATGATAATGTCTGGTATGTTGATTCACGTGCTTCAAATCACATGACCATTCATGGAGAATGGTTTAGTAGTTTGTAGAAAATGCCAGTTCCTGGATATGTTGAAACTGGTGATGATACATCGCATCCTATTGAGCATACAGGAAACATAGCATTGTCTATGGAGGACGTGAAGGTAAAACATCTTGCTGATGTGTTGCATGTTCCAAATATAACAAAGAATCTAGTTTCTGTTGGACAAATGGTTGACCAGGGATTACAAGTCAGGTTCAATGCTGATGGATTATATGTAGAAGAGTACAAGCAGGATGGACGATTGGTTGCCAAAGGAAACAAAGTGGGTAGGATGTTCACCTTAAATGTGAAGATACCTGAAATGAATGAAGCCATGTTTGCAAAAGGTGCAGGAGTTATTGCAGATATAGAGATATGGCACAAACAGATTGGGCATGAAAACCTGCAAAGGCTAAAAATGATGCTTCCAAGTTCTCTTCATTCTGTTTCTGCAGCCGTTTATTCTCTTCGAGTGCTGTAGACATGTGTTTTTGTAGGAGGGCCAGATTGCATCTGAGCTTGAGATTCTCCGTTATCTGGGAGTGCAGCAAATCATCCATTTGTTTCCTTTCTTCTGCATCTGACTCGGGTGGGTTGGCTACTAACTGTTCGTGTTGTTCCTGTAAGGTGGCATGCTGTTGTTGTAGTAGCCGCTTTTCCTTTTCGAGATCAATGAATCGGAGTTGAAGTTCCTCATGGCTTTGAAAGAGTCGCGTATGTTGGTTATCAAGATGTTGGTAGTGCTGTTGTAGTTGCGACATACACTGATACATATTATTAAATACATTATTAATAGGGGTGGATGCGGGGAGGGTGTTGAATGCAGAAGGGAAGGGAAAGGGGAAGGGGAATGGAAGTGTGGATGCGGTGCTGGAAAATGGTGAAGTGGGAGGTGGGGGAATGGGAGATGGTGGGTGTATGGGGGGAGGGAGAGGTGCGGAGGTGGGTGAGATGTCCATAAAATCAACCGTGGATGCAGTAGTGGGAGTGATTGTGAATATTGGAATTGTGGGTGTGATGATGGTGGTGAAAGTATACAGTGGTGAGTGCAATTGTGAATATGAACTGCCCGGAAGTGTGATCGGGGGGTTGAGATTTTCTGTGGCAGCGGTTAGCACCACTGTTTCAGTGGCCGTATAGACAAAAGAAGTGGAGATAGGGTGTGTGGGTTGTGTGGGTTGAGTGATGGTCTGTGCTTCGGTATGGATAGTGGACTCGGAGGCGGTGACAACAGTGGTTACAGTGGTTGTGGGAGGTGAATGTGGTGGAGTTGGAGGCAGGGGTGGCAACGGGGGTGACGGAGGTGCACTTGATACATGGGTTTCCTCAGTATCGTGGAGAGTGTGTGCGGTGCCCGTGGTTGTGGATGTGCCTTGTGGTTCTGATACTAGTACATTCATCTGCTTTCCTGATCGAGGGGGACGTCTGCCGTATCTTTGCTCCGTTCTTCGTGCTTGTGCAAGGGCGGTATGCACCGTCTCAGGTACTCCCAAAGCCTCAGATATCATGTCAAGAGTGGCGTGGTATTGCTCGTCTACGCATTCCTCCTCAAGGATTTGATTCATGAGGGCCTTGCCTGCTGCTAGGGACAGTCTATGTTGCTCTTGAACTCTGTTCATGGTATCATATAGCTTTTTCAATGCCTTCCTATAAGCTGGGGCACCTTGAAGTACCTGCAGGGCTTCTTGATCATATTCCTTCTCTTCTTCCTCGGATTTTCCATCATGTTCCTCCTCTTGTTCTTCTTCTTCTTCATCTTCCACTTCGACGACCTCTGGTTGTCTGGGATGGGGTTGGTCTGTAGCAGTTTGTTGCCCACTAGCTTGCTCTGCCTCGACTTCCGCATTAACAGCCTCAATGATTCTGGCTACCTCCTCATCAGTTAGGTCTTCTAAAGTGAATCCGTGAGGGAACTCTAGGTCGGTTGGTACAGGTGGAAACACTAGGTTCGGTCCATCAGTGCTGTGTCTTGGTAATTTGATAGTGAAGGGTTGTACCCCCCTCGAAAGTCGTGGGGTTGTCTCTGGTGTCAATGTCGCACCGCGGGGTTGTGCACATGGCATCTGAATGATGCCTCTCATTTTCTTGGAGGGTGACCCTGCGGAGGATAATCTGCGCTGAAACTCCTGTACCCTGGTCCAAATGAGTGCCCTTTGCACTGGTACATCATACGCGAGACATCTATACACAATCCTGGTAAGAGCACAACATCCATACAGTACCGACTTTTGTTTCTTATACCACCTTTGATGAGCCAAGTGGATTTGGTCGATAATCCAATGGGGCATATTGATTGTCAGATCAAATGCATCAGCCAAATATAGACTAAACCATATCTTCTTATGTGGCATTGTGAACCTCTCTTGAGCGGGAAATGCAAAGTGCTGCATGACCATTCGCAAATGAATGGCGATTGTGGGCATCATTGCCACCATGTCCTTTAACTTTGTCAGATTCCTGTTCTTCATATTGTCGGGGACCATAGTCTCTTTCTCCATAGGAATGTGCATACCTTTCATGTCTAGAGCTTCCCTTACCAAATTGATAGTCAACCTGAAACGCTTCAGCTCGTTGCCCCTTGTGAGAGATGGGAGGACAAAGGAGCTGTATCCCTTTTCGTCTTTGCTCGGAGTGAGGGTGCTAATCAAATAAGAGCACCTTAGAAAATCCGGCTTTGGCAACTGGAATTTGAAGTACTCGTAGAGTCCTGCCTTCTTCCATATAGGTTTCAGTCCTTCATTATTCTGCAGTCTCTCAAATTCCCTGGTGAAAAAGTGATATCTGCCCCAGCGCCCATTGAATTCTATCTCGGCCTCCCACATATAAGTGCCTTCACCTAGGGGTCCTACCACATCACTAAACCAATGAGAGTTTTTGCCGACTGGCATTGTGTGCCCCTGTGGAGGGTTCTGAACCGGTATGGTGTGTAATGCCCTCAATGCCACTAGGTGTTCCTTCAATTCCTCCTCAACTGGAAGACTTTCAATGTCCACGACTTGGGGGCTGGTGCCTACCTGGGAGCTAGTTCCCGCCGTATCTGCCATGTTACTTCTTGCCTCCAGATTCTGTGAGAATATAGAAACATGTGTTAACATTGTAAAGGACAAGATATAACCGTTTTTGTCCCCATTACAACATTAACATGAGGTTCGAGAGAGATTAGGGGGTTATTAAGTGCTCGGTGCTTGTGTGTGTAGTTAGGATTTGGGTAGACCTAAGAACTAAGTGGAATGATGTAGTGTGAGAGTGACGTAGTTAGTAGGTGGACATGGATTTACAACTGGGGTCCGGGGGTTTATTACAAGTTTTAGGGTGCCAAATGCAGTGGATGGGTTTTGATATTGATATTGTGGAGACTCTGAAGAGTTGGATAGGGGTATCTACTTGAGAATGAGGCCTTTTAGGGACCCATTTACGAGTGATTCTACATTTGCGCATGGAAGAATATGTGTCCGTGCGTGATGTGTAAGACTGGGCCTGAGATGTTCGAGTGAGTGAAACATGTTGTACCGGGTGTGGCCATGGTGTAGCTATTTGAGCCCGCAAGCAAGCCTTAGGCACCCAGATTTTTTGTGATTGTGGGCTGGCCTTCATTGACTTCTTGGGTACCCAAATAGACTTCCCTTTCGCAGAAGAATTTATGAAGTACTTCTTATTAGTGTCGTGTTGTTGATTACTAATAAGAGGTTTTGGTCGTGGGGTTGGCATGGTCGCCACAGGGTGTTCGCCTTTCCGCACCCACACTTGTTTCAACTGCTGAGACATTCTGCTTTGCACGTGTTTTTGGCCTCTAGTATAGGTAGTACTCTGCTCCTTCTGTATTTGATCTACCTTTGGTTGCTGCATCCCTCTAGCCTTTGGAAAAGAAGGGCATGCTGTCTTATCCTTGACTTCGTTGTTGAAACAATCCTCTTTCTGCATCATACAGTTTTGGACAAGAATAGCATTGTCAACTTCATGTGCGCCCCTGGAAGGACCAGGAGCTTGTGCCTTCCCTAGTTCCTTGAGTGCCTCATTTTGCAATTCAACTGTAATTCGACTATGATTTACCCATACCTGAAGAAGTCCGCTTCTTAGGTTGAGGTTGATTGCATGATCATAGAGCCAGTCCTGACCCAAGACAAGAGGCTCAGTGAGGTCCTCATCTTGACACACTAGTACTTTGACTGTCATTACTTTGTCTTGAATGGAGATGGGAAGATCCACCTTGCCCATGCAAGGGGTTTCCACACCTCCCAATCCTATGAGATATGCTTCTATAGAATTGACAATTAATTTCAATTCTTGACAGTAAGACAATTTAACAGCACTAGTGGCTGCACCTGAGTCAATCAAGGCTCTTACAGTCCTTGCACCCTTTCCTTGTCCTATATCTAAGGTTATAAAAGGACATCTATCAGTTATCCTATGGGAGCTGATACCTGAAACTTCACACATAGCCATGTGATATCCTTGCTCTGCATCTGCATCTGGCCTAGGTTGCTCTCTGCCTTGTCTTCTTAATTTCATTCTTCGTATGCGCTCTAAAGCTTTTGCTTGGGCTTCTTCTCGAATTCGCTTTTCTTCTTCTTTGCGTTTCTTAGAAGTATTGAGTCGACTTAGCATCTCTTCTGTCAGAGGTTCCTGATATAACTTGACTCTGCATCCGCTTATGTAGCTTGGAATAATATCACCTTCTAAGGTGGCTAGTTGTACTGCTCCACTCGTTGAGATTTTATTAATGGTCATGGGTCCGTAGCCTCTCTTCTCTAGTTTCCTCGCATGTTGTTTCAAAGTGTAGACTAGTACTAGGTTGCCTGCCTTCAAACCTTTATCCTTAACGTGAGCATCAAAGTATGCCTTCTGTCGTTTCTTAGCTGCATATATCCTTGCAGCCGCTCTCAGTCTTGTTTCTCCTAATCGTTCAAGGTCAAAAAGTCTAGATGAGAGTTCATGACCCGTCCATTCATGCTCTTGTGCTACTTTCAATGTAGGTATTAAGAAGTCCAACGGTAGAACAGCATTTTCGCCAAATACCATCTGAAAGGGGGTGGCTTGGAGTACCGTTTTGTAGGCGACTCGGTATGCCCAAACAACATGGTGTAGCTGTTTGTCCCAATCAGAGCGTTTATTGTTCACTAATTTTGTCAATACATTGCATAGGATCTTATTGGTGCTTTCGGCTTGCCCATTAGCTTGAGGGTGATAGGGGGCAGACTTCTTATGTACTACCAAGAATTCTTGGAGCAGATTTTCAATAACTTCATTCAAGAAGTGAGTGCCCCTGTCACTTACTAGCTCTATAGGTAGCCCGTATCGTGTAAATACATTCTCAAACAAGAATTTAGCAGTTGTCTGAGCATCATTCTTTGTCGTAGCTTTTACCTCTACCCATTTCATTAGATAATCTATGGCAACAATGATGTATTCAGCATGTGAACCCTTGGCTGGGGGATTAATAGGACCTACAAAGTCTATTCCCCACTTAGAGAATGCACGTCCACCCATCATAGGTTTCAGTGGCATCTCATCTTTGCGTATAGGATACTGAGTTCTCTGACACACATCACACCATTTCACATAGGTATGTGCATCCATGTGAAGGGTTGGCCACCAGAAGCCTGCAAATAGTATTGCCTTGATCACCCGATCTGGTCCAAAGTGTCCCCCTGCTACACCTTGGTGAGAAGTTTCCAAGATCTTGAGATATTCACTCTCATGGACACATAGTCTCAGGTAACCATCCTTACCACGCTTGTAGAGATTATCACCAATGAGTGAGTACTCTAGGGCTTCTTGTTCTAGACTTCTTTGTCTCGTCAGGGTCATGTCTTGAGGGAATGTTTTCGTCCTCAGGAAGGATACTAGTGGTTCACTCCAATCTGGCACTATGGACACTTGATAAAGAGTGGCATGTTCCATAGGTGGTTTAGTGCAACAGATTGTGCATTCCTTGCACAGCTTTTGGACATCAGCCTCCATAGTAGGCCAATGCACTCCGAGTCTCCTTAGTGTCTGTAGGGTTCGTTGCTTTGAGTAGTGTTGCTCTAATGCACCTACATGTGCTAATTGCAACCATTTAGCGTACTCATCCTCTTCCACACAACAAGCCAAGATCCCTTGATCCGTGTGCTTGTACATACTTCCTGCCATGATGTGATACTTTTGGGCTTTCACTACCTCTCTATCCTGTGTGTTTATTACTGGGTGGTTAGGCCCGTATGTCAATATTGGCACTAATGGCTTAGCCCACTGTGGCACTACTTCCAAATTAAACAAGTAAGCATCAGGTAAGTCATCTGACACTCCCTGTGGGGCTTCTCCAGATGTGAGCCTAGAAAGATGGTCAGCTCTCAAATGAGTCCTCCCTTTCCTCACCACTACCTCAAAATCATATTCCATAAGTAAGAGAAACCATCTTACTAACCGGCTTGTGTTGCATGGTTTGTTTACCAGATACAACAATGCCTGATGATGAGTAAAAAATTTAAACCTATTTGCGAGCAAATAATGTCTAAACTTTTTGACTGCATATACCATGCCTAATCCCTCTCGTTCGGTGGTTGTATAGTTCCGTTCAGCAGCATTCAACTGTCTACTGGCATAGGCAATTGGAAGATCCATATTACCTTCACCAGTAGGTTGCGCGAGTACACACCCAACAACATAATTGGATGCATCCACGTGGACATGGAATGGCTTATTCCAATCCGGTGTGGTCAAGATTGGTGCTGAACACAATCTTCGTTTAAGCTCATTGAAGGAATTCTCACATTCGTCAGTCCATTCAAAGTTAGTCAACAGTCCATACAAAGGCTTTGCTATGATGGCATACATGTGTATAAACCATCGGTAATAACCACAATGCCCCATGAAAGCTTGTACTTCCTTGACATTCTTTGGCCTAGGTAACTCGGCTATGGCTCTCACTTTCTCTTCATCAGTGGATATGCCATTCTTTGACACTATGTGTCCTAGAATCTTGCCTTGCCTGACCATAAAAATGCACTTTTCTGGGTTCAAGAAGACTTGATACTCTCTACATTTGTCAAAGATTTGTCTGAGTTCAGGAATATGGGTTTGTCTAATGTTGGAATGAGCACAAAGATCATCAACATAGACTTCTAAGTTCTTCCTCAGGAACTCTTTAAATACATGGCACATCAGCCTCTGGAAGGTAGCTGGTGCATTGGTAAGCCCAAATGGCATTACTCTAAAAGCAAAAATGCCCCATTCAGTGGCAAATGCCGTCTTATGCTGATCTTCTGGAGCTATGGCTACTTGATTGTAGCCCGAAAATCCATCGAGGAAGCTGTACACTTCCTTGCCTGCTACTCTTTCCAAGAGATGCTCTGTGATAGGAAGCGGATAGTTATCTCAAATTGTGGCTGCATTAACCTTCTTCAAGTTAATGCATACATGCAACTTTCGATTTTTCTTGGGCACCACTACGATGGGGGATACCCACTCAGTGTGCTCAATTTCATAGATGAATCCAGCTTCTATCAGACGATCTATCTCTTCTTTGATCTTGGCAGCATAATTATCATTATATGTGTATGGCTTTTGCTTAGAAGGTTTGGCATCTGAGGTCATGGGGATGGTGTGTGACCATATGTCAGGGTCCACTCCTTTCAAATCCTTGTAACTCCAGGCGAATACATATCTGTATTCTCTTAGCAAGGCTATTAGCTCTTGTTCTTCCTCTTCTGTCAGGTCATGGCCTATGTACGTGCATCTTTCCTCTCCTTCTTCTAAGGCCACTACTATTTTTTTGGTGGTTTCTTTGTTATCATAGGCCTCTCTTGATTGTGCCTCTCGTTTAGGAATTTTTATCATGACTCTCCTATCGTCTATCTCATACTTTTTAAAGTTTTCAGGGACCTCAAACAAAGATTCTTCCTCTTCTTGTGACTTCTTTCTTCTTTCTTTTCTTTCCTTCTTCCGTAGGAGTTACATGTGTGGCTACCCTTACATCATTTGTAAGCTCTCCGTGCCTTTGAGGTTGAAATTCTACTTCATAGAAGTATTCTTCATTTGATGCAAAAGGTGGGTCCATAATGATTGACTCTAGATCGGAGTCACTCGCATCTTCAAATGCATCAGGGCTAGGTTCGCACTCTTCTAACACTGCCTCTCCCATGATTGGCTCTATGGAGAAGACTGAAATGTCATAGCCATCTTCATCACAGTGAGGTGTCCATTGTTCTTCATTGATGGCTACATCCATTGTTGCTAGGATTTCTGCCCAATCGTGAGGTTCAAATTCTTTGTCAGGAAAGACTACAGGTGCATAGGTTGGGTCTTGAATTGATCTATGTGTTTCTTTTGCACCTACCTCTCTGGCTTTTTCTCTCTTCTCCTCTTCTACTGCCACTTTGCACATCCATAAGTGGGTGTCTTCATGCATCCATGAGGATCTTGATCCTATGGAATGCACAGATTTTGTATCCTCTTTGGCTCTATGGATGGGATTCCATTAGATAGGAGGGACATCTCTATGAGAGTAATCTTTGAGATTCACTTTGGTCGTAACACCTAAGTGTTGCAGGTACAAGGAATTGGTTCCCCAATCCTGGACCACATGCAACTGTCGCATAAATGGTCTTCCCAAAATCATCTCATAGGCATGATTCCTGCTGAAATCACATATGGCGAAAGTATGCTCAAACTCAACACCACACGTAGTGAGAGTTATTCCTTCCAGCAAGCCTAAGGGTCTTTCTATGTGACCATCGGCCATTTGCAATTTCATCCTCGTGGGCCTCAGTGCTGGCTTGCCCCAATGCTTCCATAGGGAAGTGGTAGCAATTGCAACTCCTACGCCTGAGTCTAAAATGGCCTTAGTGGTGTATCCTTGATGGGTGATAGGAAGATATGTGTTTCCCTCTTCGCCTTCACTCATTTCTCCTATCTTGTCCAATGGTATTTCTGGCACTGTTCTCTGGGATCCTACCTGGGAACGAGGTTTTGCTATTTCTGGTACTTGTTTGGCTACATGTTTCCATAGCTCTAGCCTTACTTTGAGTAGCTCTTCTAAGGTGAGGTTGCACTGTATTTTAGTGTTTTTCACTACCTTTGTGTTCCTAGGTATGACTGAGTCCTCATTTTGTACCATGACCGTGGGTGCTCTCATACATGTAGATTTAGCTTCCCATGGACCCGTGAAGTGGGGTAATTCTTGTAAAGAGTTAGACTCAAAGTCTAATCTTTCCTGAGAGTGGGTGCTCTCCTGCTCCTCATAAATGGATGGGATGTCTTGTGGGAATCGGTCATGTGCATCATCCACAAGTTCAATGGGAGGAGGGACTTCACTTTCTTTAGCCCATTTGTCTTCTTGAATTTCTCGTAGGAATTCTGGTGTGAATCGATTCATAGAAGAAGATGTGTTCGGCTCCGTAGAGTTAGGCACATAGGCTTCCTAGAGGTAGGCTCACTCTCTCACTTGCCTTGTCCTTGTGTTGAGAGGCGGGTTCCTTTTCGGATTGTGCAATCAGCTTCTCTATTCTTTCTAGCAGTCCATCAAAGTGTAACTGTGTCTTCGCTGAACTAGAGATGTTAAGTAGGCGACTTGCTTCAAACATGGTCTGAGCCAATTCCACCATCTTAGCACAAATTTTGGTTCGTTCTAGCTCTAGTTCTGCTCTAGGGTAACACTTTTCATGATCAGTTACGTTAGGCCCTTCTTGGATTATGGCCTGATAGGCTTTAAGCATCATATTAAGGTCCTCGGGAGTGGGATCTACTAGGACTGATCCTACTCTAGGGGGTGGTGGGATTAGGTGAGGTGGGTTGGAAGGTGGCAGGTCGGATGGAGATGGGAATGGTGGAGGTGATGGAGGTGGGGTAGTGTGAGAGGGAGTTTGAGACGTGAGTTCAGTTATCCTGGCCTTTGTTTCTCTGAGGCTTTCCTCAAGTTCACTCATTTTCTTTGCCCATTGTCTTTTCATTCTTTCACGACTATCTCTCCAAGCTCTAGTCCTTTTCTTGGTTATGCTCTCAGTTTCGCTAGCCTCTAGGCTCTTTCCCTGGCCTACCCCTTGGTTTTGCTGCAATGCTTGAGCTCTAGTAATCACTTGCACTGGTGCAGTGGAAGTTACACTTCCTGTGGAGTCTACAACTAACCCAACGACATTGATAGGAGTGATCTTCGGCATATTATTAAGATTCTTTGGACAGTCTCGTAAAAGATGCTCCTTTCCACACTCCTGGCAATAGCCTTGAATTGTCACTGACTGGGGTTGTGTAGGTGGAGGTAAGGGGCAATCACGAATGAGGTGATCTCCCTGACATCTGTAACACGATCCTCTAGGGAATGGGGGTCTTACCTGCCTAGGTTGGGATCTAGGGTTGGGGTTTGCGTACATGATGTTTGTGTAATCTGACTCCCAACTAGGTTCACACGGTTCCTCACTGTAGTAGGACTCACCATGTTCAGGAGTTTGCATGTAGCAGGCCTGAGGACTGTCAATATGCGTCGAATCAAAGCTATGGTCACTCGGGTCACTTTCAGAAAGCAATGGTGTTACAGGGACTATAGCTCTATTCAGGTTTTCTTCTGCAGCTACATACTTTACAGGGATCACATTAGTATGAGCAGGTGGTTGTTGTGCTAGCACTGGCTGGGGTCTTAGTTGGGCCTGATATTGCGGTTGGTAATTTTGCTGAGGCCTAGTAAACTGTTGTGGTGGGTATTGACTCTGATATCTGCCTTGTTGAGGGTATGATTGAGGGTAGGTTTTCCTAACTACTTGCTTGTTGTATGGGCAGTCTTGTGCTGTGTGATTTGTGTATCTTCGTTCTATGGTGCAGTACTGGCTACTTGGATTAACTTGGGGTTGATCCATAATGGGACAGACGTTCGCCATATGATCGCCTCCACAAGTATAGCACCTTTTGACTGGGGCAAATCTAGGAATTTGTTTACTAGAGACACCTAGTTTTTGAGCTACTTTCTCCACAAGTTCCTCAATTGATGTGGATTGCGTGGAAGAGAGGCTAGAGGCACCATCTGAATCTTTGTAGATTTTGGATAGCTCTAACTCCTCCCCTAGGTTATCCTCAATGTCGATGCACATGCGTACACACTCTTCTATGGTCCTAGGGTCCTTCAAGTACACATAGGATCTCAACTTTGTACTTAGCAATCCATCCAAGAATAGAGCCACCTGTTTAGCTGGTGTGGGTAACTGAGGAACATGGCATCTCTCTAGGTACTGCCTAAATCTTCTTCCTGCGAGTCTCACGGTCTCTTGAGGGGTTTTCTTGAAGCTGTGAATCAATGAGGAGGTATTATGTCTTATGCCACTCTTAGAGAATTCAATAATGAAAGCCTCTAGGAGTTGGTCTATGCTCCTGAACTGCCTCTCATTCAATGGTTGGAACCACGTAAGGGTTGTGTTCCTAAGGGTTAGACCAAAGGCATTGTACTGCGTGAATAGATCCTCCACTTGTTCAGCTCTCAAGACTTGCCTGAACTCAGCCACATGGTCATAAGGGTCTCCAGTGCCATCGAAGTAGTTTTTCATGGACTTAACTAGCTGAGTCGGTCTCAAAGTCCTTGTGTGCTCTCTAGGTCTTGGTAGAGGGAACTCATCCACATTTCTTTGATTCCTGGAAGCTCTAAGCACCTCAGGTTCTACTCTATTTGTTTTTGTCCTCGTCCTTTCTCTTCCCCCTAGGTTGGCAAAGCCTACTTCCGGCCTATCTCTACTTCTGTCTCTTTGAATTCCATGAGCTTGGGATGTTCCCGCTCCAGGGTGACCATAGGACACGTTCAATCTTGGTTGGGGAAAAACGAATTCACCCTTCCAAGTTTAAGCATGTCTATCATGTTCTGTAACCACAAAGATCCTCTCTGAAGCTTGATCTAGGTAGGTCACTCTGCCTGGGCTATCTGGATCTTTAAACTCATAGATCATGATTGTTCCTATATCATTTGGCCTATCGGATTTATACCTCCAAAAGGCTTCATCGGTTCCTTGATTTAGGAGTAGATCTATGCTCTTATTATCCTGGGGAATCCACTCTGGATTGAGGATTCTAGTAAGAACAGATTTCCCTCGTGGGGTCCTAGGCTCTATACCCATGTTTCCTTGCTCCAGCTCACCTATGTCCGCTTCTGGGATCGCATTTCCGAATTCGTCTGTCCTCTCTGGGTGACTAGTGACTACATATATGGTTCCTTCTTTGTCCAAGTATGCTCCATTTTCAAACTTTACAGCTGGGTGTTCTATTCCAATGGATTGGTCAGGGTTTTTAATCTGGACCACGGATCTTCCTAGGCCGTCCTCATAGATGCTAGCACCTAATCGGTTGGTCCTAAGGTATTCCAGCTACGTCTTGTAGGGGCCTTCCACCCTATACAAATGTGGCATACCTGAACTCCCCGCAGGTCTCTCCATACCTTGAGACATCTCTGATTCACTAGTCTCAGAGCTAGGGTAATGCGAGTGGTGGCTCAACTGCTGGGCCCAAGACCTAGCAGTATGATTAATGCTAGCCTCTGAAGACCTAAGACTTTGTCTATCCCTTACTAGATTCCGTCATGATCTAAGGTTCATATGCCTATTTAAGTAGCCCCTATATTGCCCAAGTACAACCTCGTTGCTGAGTTCTTTTGTACCAATTTCTTGATTCCTTCTCATGTCGATTATCATGTTTATACTCTTGTCTGATATCACGTCGTCAGGAGCATTTGAATTAATTTCCGCACTTGAAGTTGATCGTTCCACGTTAAGTCTTTTCCTTTAAAGTTCTCGGTCACACACAGGTTATCTCTTGAACTTGATTTCTTAGATAGTCTTTGACTTGTCAGGTGCGTATCGTGCCCTGACTTACTCCTAGCACTACTCGAACTTAGCCTAAGCTAGGAATTGACAAAGGGAGTTGAGAATATTCCGACCTTTCTTGCTGATCCCTTGTTCTTTAGTGCTCGAGAAATTGATTCTCAAGCTTACACAAAGCCCTTGCTTGGATGCTCTCAATAGACCTGTGTCAGCCCCAAGATTAGCTCAAGACTTAAATTCCAAAGACAAAACCAATTACTTTCATGCATGTAATTCACAGACCAACTTCCCCTTTGCCTTTATGGAAAACAATCCTAAAGATCCCTCAGTTTTCCTACCCCGGGGTATGGTCAACTTCAAAATGCCCTACCTAATAATCTTGATATTAATTTTACCATAACCAATGGAAGTTTTGGTTGTACTCCCCACGAGCTTTCCAACAAGACAAGAATCACAGCAATTGGATTTCGTATGAGAAAGTTATGCCAGTTCAGGGTTCTGGTGCTAAAACAGGATTCAAACAGGCTAACGGATCACATGATTTTTCTCAAAAACACATGTGTAAGGACCTCACAAATCACTAATGGCTTGCTAATTATGCCCAAAATTACCCCAAAAAGATGCAAGAAAAAACCCTAGAAATTTGGCCGAAAAAGCCTATCAATCGCGATCGACAGGTCTGTCAATCGCGATTGACAAAGGTGTCCGTCGAGGCCTATCGATCGCGATCGACATGTCAGTCGCGATTGACAGTGACAATCATGATCGACAGTGTCAATCATGATCGACAGAGTCGGTCGTGAGTCCTGTCAATCGTGATCGATGGTGTCAATCGCGATCGACGCTTTTTCCAGGTTTTTTGCCGTGAATTCAGTCGATCGGGGCTGTGTCCGTTGCGATGGACACGTGGCTATGCGAGAAACTCAATCAATCATTGAAATTCAGTCGGTCGCGATCGACGGTGTCAATCGCGACTGACAAAGGTGTCGGTCGTGGCTGTCGATCGCGATTGACAGGGTCCTACATGGCAGTCAGTCGGTCGTGGGGTCTGTCGGTCGCGATCGACAGGTCTGTCGGTCGCGATTGACAGGGTCTGTCGGTCACGATTGACAGAGTCTATCGATCGTGGTTGCCGATCGCGATCGACGGTGTCGATCGCGATTGACAGAAAAACACGGAATTTTTCAAATTTGTTTAGTGATTTGGAATGGGCTCTTTGTGCTGGTCCTAGTGGTGCACTTAGTTTTACCAATTGGTTGAATTTTCTGTCGATCGCGATCGACAGAGGTCTGCGACACAGAGACAATTCTGAGCGTTTCCGTACCTACGCAGCGTGCTGGACACGGTTATACAGCAAATACCTACAATGAAGCTCAAGAAACAGGCAAAAACAACACACACAAATAGCTCTCTCGCTCTCTCTCACAAGTGGAATGAGGGAAATGGAATGGGGAAGGTGATATGATCAAAAAACTAAAATTTTTTCCGCGATGATGGGGATGGAGATGGGAGATGGTGATGATGATGATGGTGATGATGGTGGTGAGGTAAGAAAGAGAAAAATAAGAAAAGTAAAGAAATTACCTACAACGACAATGTCTCAAATCTACGTCTTACCAACACACGCTCGTCCTCAAAGCTCGATCCCCGGCAACGGCGCCAAAATTTGGTGTAGCTCAGTGATGAGTAGCACCTCCTTTAATGTCAATCCGGGAAGACGTGAGGATGGTATGAAGACCTTGAGCAAGTGATGGCACGAGTGCGTGAGTGAGAAGCACACAAACATGCACACACATACACACACACATGCACACACAGCAAGACAAAGAGTGAGAAGCAATGGAGTTCTTAGATTACTTTCCAAAAGCTCATACAAGTTCAATTCAATTACAAGCTAACCTCAAAAATGAGCTTTCTAGCTCTATTTATAGTTTTTGACTAGGTTTTGGCCGTGTCTAGACCTAGTGTCCGGCCTAGTTAAAAATTAGATTCTCTACCCTATTTGGAGGTTCAAACGAAGTCTAAAAAATGTGAAAACTAGCAGGTAGGTACTTCTAAAGCTCCTCAAGCTCAAGGACTCCTTGGCTTGCACAGAATGGAGCTACAAAAATATGAAATGATATTTACAATGGTTTTTCGTAATAAAAATCACTATTTTTGTAGGCGTTTCTAAATAACATTTTGACATACATTTCCTGGAGCTCCCTACTTGCTCCTTCTCCTTGTGTGTCCACCTCTTTTATATGCGTTAGTGTCCTGAAAAAATATTGGCCTACTTGCCAGATCGTCGTTGACTGCTCTACCTGCTTGTGCTTTCTCTTCTCTCTGACTCTCTTCGTAAGCTTCCTTGCCTTGTGATTCCTTCAGTTCCAACAGGGAAGTACATTCAAACATTAAGATATGATGGAGGAAGTGAATACATGTCAAATGAGTTCAGCAGTTTTCTAAAAAATCATGGATTTCGGCGTCAGTTTTCATGCACATATACACCACAACAGAATGGTGTTGCTGAACGCAAAAATAGATATATTGCAGAAATAGCAAGAGCCTTGATGGCTGAGAAGAATATGCCTCATTGTTATTGGGCACAAGCTGTGCATACTGCTATATACATCATGAATAGAACTCCGATTGTTGTTGTACATCAAGTTACACTTGAAGAGAAATTTACAGGTAAAAAGCCAAACTTATCACATCTGAAAGTTTTTGGCTGTATTGCATATGTACATGTTCCAGATGACTTGAGGACGAAGCTTGATCCGAAAGCAAAAAAATGTGTCTTCATTGGATATTCCCTTGAGCAAAAGGGATACAAATGTTATAACCCACTCACACGACAGGTGAAGGTGCGCAGAGATGTGGTATTTGATGAAATGTCAAGCTTCTATGCAGATGCCAAAGAAGGACTGAATCTTGAACCAAATGACAAAGAAAATGCTGAAAAATCTAGTGCAGAATCTCAAGTTTTGAGTGGATCGGATGCATCACCAAGCAATAGTTCCAACTCAAATCCATGGAGTGGAAGATTGCGTGGAAATTTCAGTCCAGCAAATTCATCAAATACATCCAAGAAAGGTAAAGAAAAGCTTTCTGCTGGTAGTAAAACAGGTGTAGGTTTTGAAGATGTTGATGGAGATTCAAGTGGTTCATAAAAGAGTATTGATGAGGAACTTGGATTGCCCTCTGTGAAGACTCCAGGAGTAAGAAGGGCACATGCAAATGATACAAGAAGAAGTGACCCAGGACCAAGAAGATCTGGGAGGATGCGTAATTCAGTGCAACGATTGAGATATGATAGTTACATGGCTCGCCATTGTGCCTACATGACAAAGGTAATACAAGATGCTGAACCTTCTTATTTTGAAGATGCAATTGGTAATGCAGATTGGGAAAAAGCTATGGATGAGGAGATGGCTGCACTTTATGGAAATGATACATGGAAGATGGTTCCATTGCCACAAGGAAAGAAATCCATAGGCTGCAAATGGGTTTACAAGGTAAAGCATAATGCTGATGGTAGCATAAGCAGGTATAAAGCACGATTGGTAGCTAAAGGTTATGCACGGACATATGGCATTGATTATGAGGAAACATTCAGCCCTGTAGCTAAAATGTCTACTATCACAACAATTGTTGCATTAGCTACAGCAAAAGGATGGACTTTGCATCAGATGGATGTGAAGAATGCTTTCCTACATGGTGAGTTACATGAAGAAGTATATATGGACCAGCCACAAGGATATGAAGATTCAAAGCATCTAGAATATGTTTGCAGGTTGCAAAAGGCTTTGTATGGGCTGAAGCAAGCCCCTCGTGCATGGCATGCAAGGATTGCTGATTACTTAACCAACATTGGGTTCTCTATGTGTGATGCAGATCACTCACTATATGCAAGGAAGGCTGATGATGGCATCACTATTGCGGCTATTTATGTTGATGACCTGATTGTAGGTGGTGATAATGAAGAAAGCATCAAAGAGGTAAAGAGACTTCTTATGCAGGAATTCGACATGAAAGATCTTGGTGTGCTGTGCTATTTCTTGGGCATTGAGTTTATACATACAGAAACAGGTATATGGATGTCGCAAAGGCAATATGCCTTGAATATGCTGCAAAAGTATGGTATGGCTGATTGTAAGCCAATTTCTATGCCATTAGATCAGAATTTGAAATTGGATACTACATCAGGTGAAGCATTGGAAAATGCTACTATGTATAGGAAAATTGTGGGAAGTCTTATATATCTCACAATTACAAGGCCTAATCTAAGTTATACTGTTGGACTTGAAAGTCAGTTTATGCAGGTTCCCAAGAAGCCACATTTGGATGCTTTGAGGCGCACTCTACGTTATGTGAGTGCTACTTTGGATTATGCATTGTTTTATGAAGCTGGTGTAGATTTGCAGGTTCATGGAATACCGATGCAGATTGGGCTGGTAGTACTCCAAATAGAAGATCTACTAGTGGCTTTCTTTTCTCACTTGGAGGTGCAGCTATTACATGGAGCAGTAAGAAGCAACCCACTGTTGCTTTGTCGAGTACAGAGGCTGAGTATAGAGGTGCTGCAATGGCAGCATGTGAGGCATCATGGCTAGAGATGTTACTTGCAGATTTAGGTGTGGAAGTGCAAAAGCCTATCACTATCTATTGTGATAATCTTAGCAGCATACAGTTAGCATGGAACCTTGTTTTCCATGCTAGAACAAAGCATATCGAGGTACATTATCACTTCATCAGAGAGAAGGTATTAGCAGGTGATATTGATCTTGTTTATGTGAGAACAGATGAGCAGGTTGCTGATATTTTCACCAAAGCACTTGGAGCTGAGAAGTTCAAGAAGTTTCGGAAGATGCTTGGATTACAGGATATGGCATTGAGCTTGAGGGGGAGTGTTGAGATATCAAGCTCAACATGTGATGATCTAGGATGACACGTACCAGTTTTTCGTTTCTCTAACATGTATAGTGGTCACGCCGGTATATGTCAGGGATATTTCATTGAGTTTATTAGATTTATCTACCGAGAGTGATGGCACATTTGTTTCTTGCCAGCTCATTCATTCGTGGACACTAGATTTTTCCTTATGTACTGGTCTTTATATATTGCACTTGTTGTATTCTTGTTTTTTAGGTCATTCTTGTACATTCCTTTTATGTAATAGAAGAAGAAGAAGAAGATCATTCTTCCTTGCCTCAATCTGTGTGTGTGCTTCTCCTTGAGAGTGAGAGTGTGTGTGTGAGCTCTCTTCCTTATCTCCTTCCTCGTGACAGGGCAACCAAACATATTACCTTGTAGTGAAATTTCTTTAGTTTTCTTGAATCCACCCCTATGGGAAATACTATCACATGTGCTAAGAAATACTCTTGTCCTATATTGCAAGTTGGTAAATCATTCTGAATACTACTAATGAAAGTTCTTTAACATTGTTAGATGTTTTATATGTGCTAGGGATCACAAAAAATCTATTATTAGTTTTAGTATTAGCCAAGATTAACTTGGATATCAAATTTATTGATGATATATATACTTTCATGATCTCTCAAATGGTGATGTTATTATTGCTTTTGGCATTTTTATATCATAGGCTATATAAGCTTCATAGACTATGAAAAATCAAAGAATGATTTAGCATGTGCAGTTTGAGATTCTCAAGCTATCTCAAATGCAAAGATTTGGCATGCACGCTTTGGTCATCTGAACTTTGCTAGTTTGCTTCACCTACAAAAATATGAAATGGTCTCCTCTTTGCCCAAACTTGAGGCATCCTTGTAAAAATGCTTGTGTGTGTGTGAGAGAGAGAGAGAGAAAGAGAAGATAGAGAGGTAGAGAGGGAGAGAAGTAGAGATAGAAGGAGAGGGAAATAGAGAGAGAGGAAAGAGAGATAGAGAGTGGGAGAAGAGAAAGATAGAGAGGGTGAAACAAGTAGAGAGAGAAGGAAGAGAGAGGTTTTTTTTCTATTATCAAAAAGAAATTGGGGGGGGGGGTTCGGGGGTTGAAAAAATATACCCAAAATAGAAAAACCTGAAATAAAATACCAAAAAAAATCTTTAAAAATGCCAAAAAAATAATGGAAAAATTCTATATAAATGGCCTCAATTTCAAAACCATTTGCCACACTCAAAACCTCAAATAAATTCCTTTTTCATCCAAAAGAGCATTTAAAAAAGAGAAATAATTCCCAAAAAATCCTTTAAAAAATATAAAAAAATTTTCCAAAAAAGTCCTAATAATTTTTAACAAGATTCTCATGATTTGGACAATAAGACCTCCACAATACATGAAAGTTGTAAATAAAAACCATGAAAAATGATGAAAATAAGAAAACTAAGCAAAAAAAATGGCACGTGAAGAGCTATGTACAACCCGGACAAATTATGCAAGCTCCAAGTGATCTGAAAACTTCAGCTTTGTTGATGATAGGCCTTAAGCCTCGAGATTTTGACCAGTAGCAATGCCTTACCATCAAGATTCTCTAACTGCAATGCATACCATTGTAGCATTTCTCTAATCTTGTACGGTCCCTCCCAATGAGCGAGCCACTTGCCTCGCAAATTTTGTTTGTAATTGTGGTTTATGTAAAAAGATAAGCATACTAATCTGTAACTTGTTCATCCATAAATTTTTACACTCTGAATGCTCCAATGGAATAATAATTCTAGCATCCTCCATCTTTTGGATCTCTATGTAGACACCTTCAGCATACTTTGGAATTAATCTATAGCTTTTCCCCCTTACTAGTTTGGCTCCTTCAATTAGTGGAATATTGGGTTTCCCAAAACTTGTAGGCGCTCCTTCCAAATCCTTATAATGCCATGCAAATACATCCACATAAATTCTCATAAAAAGTGTTATCCACAACTAGGTCAACACTAATATAGGATAAGAGCTTTCCTTAGTGCCTCATTGAATTTCTTTGATAGTGTTCCTATCCATCAATGTGTCTAGAGATTCTTCTTCACCTTTGGGATCTTCCCTCACTTTGTCCCACATAGATTGAGTATCACATGCAGGAGCACTTTGGATATCAATTTGTTCTTCCTTTTCTTGCATCCACTCTGCAGGGAAAAGAAATCTTCAATAGGTTTCTTTACCTGACAGGTAGTTTCCTTCTTGGTAATTGAGTCAGCTTCATTGATGTTGCACTTAAGAGGCATTTTCTTCCCCGTTATATGGTCTCTCACTAGTTCACCCAATTCGGCAATGTGTATGGTCTCCTCATTGTCTTCATGAACTTCTTTTGTTCTTGAGTCATTTGGAAAACTCCATAGCAAGAAAATAAGTTACCCACTTGCAACCAGGCCAAAATGTATTCTTCCTCATATAAGTACAATTTTGGGCTTTTCCATCATATCTTTTTCCATACAAATGCCTATTGTTTGCATCATCCTATTATGTCCCTGGTTGTCTGATCCTTCTTCCAAATATATTAATTTAAGATCTTTTCTTCATGTTTACCCACATAATATCCCTGCCCCAATCATGTAAAACATTGGCATGCTTTAGTCATGGTCTCCCAATCAATAGAGGAAAACTTTCATCTACTTGTAGTAGTTTCAATACAATAAAGTCCAAAGTAAAGATGTTACGTTGTACCTCAATTGAAACTCCAGGGACCACTCCCATTGGTCTTATTGTGCTTTGATCGGCCAATGTCACAGTGCAGTTGCCCAGTCTTGATGGTTGAAGTACAAATGTTTCCATAGTATGTTTGTTGATATATTTAGGTAGTGATGTGTGTGAACACACTAGGATCGTAGGGGCACTTTTTTCCATCTTTAGGAGGTTTTTTCCCCCGACTTGTATATACTCCTATAACCCTAACGGGTTACTTATCTTTGTACATTCGAGTGGTAATACATTCAGTATTGTGCATTATGCTCCAAACTTCTTCTCCTTCCTTGTGTTGTTTGTGTGCTTTCGCGGATCTCAAACTCCAACAATTGTTATCAAACCAGGTCAGCACTTCATCTAGGGCATTTTCGACACCCCTCTAGTCATAGTCTCAGAATCACACGAAAACTGGTGAGCATTTGAGCTTGTTTTGGCCTCCCAATGCACTATCATAGTGCTTGTGCAAGCAATTTTATCTTTTTGTGCCAAATATATATACAAGTTTCGGTTCGCCAGCAAAAGCATCTCAAAGTCTGATATAGGTTTAGCAAAACTTGCTAGGATAGTTCTATTCAACTTTTTGATATACAGTCATTTTTCCGCATCAGGGTATATTAGTCAGTGGCCATGGCTGAAAGCAGTGATTTATTCCATAAGTTGGTTATTGAGGATAATTTGGACGGTACCAATTACCCATTATGGGCTTATATGATGCATCATGTATTGGTTGCAAAAGGACTATGGAATATTATGCAAGGTGTTGAAAAACGTCCTATTACACCTGCAAACATAGTTGTTGAAGGTGATGCAAACGGTGTTGAAGATGGTGATATTGTTCATGTTCATGTTCGTGTTGCAATTCTTGTTGCACCTAATGTAGAGAAAATTTGTTGGGATGGCTGAGATGCTTAGGCACATGCATTGATAGTCTCGTTTGTCAAACGTGTCGTTATTCCTCACATTCGCTCTTGCAGAATAGCGAAGGATGCTTGTGATACACTTACCATTTTATACCAAGCAAAGAATGAGGCTCGTGTTGCTTACCTCCAAAAATAATTGGAGAGTGAGCACATGAATGAAGGAGATTCCATGGGCAGTTTTCTGACAAAGAGCAAAGATTTGAAGGAACAGTTGATTTTTGTTGATGAAATCTTTCTTGATAGTTCACTTGTGCAACATATTTTGAATGGTCTTCCTGATTCATATCAGACTTTTGCTTCTACTCTTCATTTGATGATGAAAGGCAATCCAAATGTCTTCACACTTGAGGAGTTACTCTTTGTTCTATTGCAAGAAGATAATTCTAAGTAGAACAGATCCATTATGCATATTGCATATCAAGATTTCCTAGCTAGTCAAAAAGGGCAAAGGTAAATGGAGCTCTTCTACTAGTAAGCACAAATCTGCTAATTCTGCACAATCAAAGAAGGATGATAGAGACGAGAAGAAAACAGAAAAGCAGAAATTGTTTTGCAAATACTCTAAACCAAATATGATATCATAAAGAGTTGTCCAAAATTGGCTACAAAATAGGCAAAGAAGAAAGAGTTTGGAATGGTTTTTGTAGAGGTCTTTACACCAAAAACAAAGTCTGCTAATCTTGGGCATTTCCTATTGTTTGTAGTTTTCACCCATCTTCTCATGAGCAGCGTATGTCTACAATAGACTCAAATGTTTGGTACTTTGATAGTAGTGCAATTTCTTAACTTCACTACAAATATTACCCCTACAGGAATTGTTAGCTCAAAAATTTGTTAATGATTATACACTAACATGTTCCATTTTGGAGTTTTTTTTTGTTTGAATGTAGGTATTTTACGAGGAGAATTGATGGAACGTAGTTGTGAAGGTAGATGGTTGAACATAGGTGACACCATATGTTGTGGCCCATGTAATGGCCTTGAAGGCCAATGGCATGATTGGGGACATTAACAAGACCAAAGAAGTACGTGCTGCCATCAAATGTGAAGGAGTTTAAACAAGGGATATTTATGGTTATAGCACCATTGGGAATGGAATGACCAATGTGGTTTTCTTGCGGAAGCATAGGAAGATGTCTTGGCTTACCATGGAGGTGAAGGGGCATTGTTGAGGCCATTCACTAATGGTTTATTTATCAATATTGGTAGGAGTGGTGGTAGAAAAAAATGTGCGTATCTCTTAACCCTTCCATAGGAGGCAGCCTTCAGGAGAATTCTGGAAACAACAGATCGTTAGATGCAAAGGGGGAGTGCTCCCTTATTACGCACAGGAGGGAGCAAAAAAGATTAAATCAAGGGGGTTGGGGCAGGAGTCTGCCTGGCCCCTTCAGAAGCCATGAGAAGTAATAGGAGGGCTGGACTCTCTCTCCCTCCCTTTCTCCCCCTCGTTTTTGTTTTCCGTGTCTCCGCAGGTATAGAGCCTCTGGCAGCAGATGAAGGAAGGATCTGGAGGGGATTTTTTCCGTGCATAAGGAGGTAGTGGCGGTGTTTTCTGAAATGGCTATCAGAATGAGACAGGGAAGTTATGCCCCATTATTTTTGCATGGGAGACTCTTTTCGAGGTCCAACAGCCGGCTGAATGTAGACGGGGGGGAAAAGGTATATCTGCGGCAGGAGGGGGGAGGAACATTCTTCTGTTTTTCGTTTTGGATTTTTTGGCCGCTGCCTGTTTTTGGAGGTTCGACTACCTAACCTGAGCTCTAGGCCGAAAAGGGGAGAGATAACAGCTACTAAGGGGGAATGAAGAAGTTGGAACCTGGGTAGCATCTGATCGAGGGCACGGAGAGTGCGAATCATCTTGAGCTCGTTGCAGAGGTCCATCATGGAAATAAGTTCAGGATTTCTATCTCGAGAGGAGGTCCAATGGCAGAGGCGAACAGAGGTATCGATGAAGCTATGGTCATTTGGGAACCTTGAAGGAACAACGGAGAGTTGTGGTCAAACGATAGCATCAAGGGATAAGTCGTAAGAACTTGAATCCAAGTATTGCGCGCTACAACACGAACCGAGAGAAACATAGGACTGTTGTTCACTACAGCTAACCAAAGGGAAAAGAAACAGGTTCATGACTTGTGCTCCTTCTTACATTGAATAATTGACTAAGTGCGCATCTAACTTATAATCGATCTTTTAATGTTATGGTAATTTGTATCACTGCTCCATTTACGTATTCCCTCTTCAATTTGAAGAGGGAATGTATGTAACATGCGGATTCGTGATTGTTTGAACTCCCCTAATGTGAATGAGGACATGCCTTCTTGAGATAGCACATATCCACATATGGTATGCACAAAGAAGTCATATGGCGGGTTATGTCCAATAACTGGATTATGGCTAGGGGATTCTGAATGTATTTAAGCACACATGAGTTTCCCCGTGCACATTGGTTAACGTTGCCGGTGTATCTACACTTTGATCTTTCAAAATGTGGGTTTCCCAATCGCATTGGTTATGGAAAAATTGGCTACCTGTAATTAGCTCGTAGTTATGCCAGCATGGTTACCACCTGTCCCAAGGCTGCTCTCAGAGGGTGTTGACCCTGAGGACTAGTAACGCGTGCAATCATATTTAGCTGGGTTTATCTTATGCGCATGGGTCGTATTTTGTATTGAAGCTGACGAGTAGGAACGATGCAACGACTATGAATAACGGTTCCCTCCCTCAGCAATCCCAACAGCTAGCCTGCTAGTGCTCCCTTGTAACCAAGAGATAGACGAGGCAAACAAAACCAATAAAGAAAGGTCCGAATCTAAATTGTTGCATGCATATCTGGAGTGTATGTCCCCTCTTATTTCCAATCATGTTGATGTTCCAGGAAGTAGACCAATCAATGCTCTTGTGCTAAATCAAAAAACTTTGTATATACTCGATCGTCATTAGGATTAATTAATAGAGGTGAAAAGGAGAACAATGTCGTATAGTGTAGCTCCTTCTAGCCTCGCCTCGGATGTATGAGAATGGGAAAATAAACAACCTTGGGATGCGTACATAATTTGTTCACACAAATCCGAGAATACTTCTAGTTGTGTCTAACGTGTAAAACCGATTCCAAGTGATTACAAGTTGAAGGGCTAAGGATGTTGATGGGCACCCGAAATGATAATTTCTAGATCCTGTTAAGGAAGTAAAGGCAGAGCTCACAACAAGTCAAAATGACACAAGGATCCCTCCACACTCCTTGACTTGAAAGGGAGGTGAATCCTCATCAGGATTTCAGCGATACTTATACGAGGAAGCTGAAGGGATTAAGAGCTATTGCGATTCTTTCTTGTATTAATGGGGAGAATCATCAACGAGGGATAACCCGATACGGCCCTCTTCCTTCGTAGAGGTGTGGCACCAAACCTTACCAGGGTTCCTCTGTACGGGTAGGCGAGGGCTCATGGAAAATTAATGGAGTGATAGCATATGCGGAAGACGGGTAGACGGTTAACCTACATGGAAGATATTAAGGCCGAATAAGGGAACGTGAGGGGAAAAAGAGGAAGTGAGCATGGGTATGAATGTGTGGGTGGGATAGCATGTGAAGAAGTAAGAGTGAGTTTGTGTGCGTGGATACAAAGGGGGTGTGAAAAGTGAGAGTGAGAGAGAGTGGAAGAGCACGAGTATGTGAACATGTGTGTGTGTGGGAGCAAGGGTGGGCATGTGAGAGTACGATCAATTACATGTGTATAGATGTATGCTTGAGAGGAAGCGAGCTTAGAAGAGTGAGTGTGTAGGTACGAATGTGTGCAAGGTAGTGGGAGAAGAGTGCGAAAGTATCAATCGAGAGATAATTGTGAGCTTCTAAGCAATCCAAGTGGACCGATCTTGAGGGGTTTGAGCATAGTAAATGCTTGTATAATCATATTTGGCTGGGGTGTTAGGACATAACATTTTGGCGATCCTACTGGGGATCCCAAAAGAGGGCATATTCGTGAGCAATTGTGGACTCAAAGTAAAAGAAAGTGGCCTAGTACAAGTTAGTTGAACAAAACATAGGTGTGTGTGTGAGACACTTTCCCGTGGACTAAGAGGCTTATCAGGAATACTGCCACATGTGCTAACAACTCCTCTTATCCTATCATGGGAGTTGGTAAGATCATTCTAACTACTATTGATGGTAGTTCTTTTATATTTTTGGATGCCTTATTTGTGCCAGGGATCAAGAAGAATCTATTGTCAGTTTCAGCTTTAGCCAAGATTGGCTTTTTTGTGAAATTTGTTGATGACAAATGTATAGTTCATGATTTATCAAATGGCAATGTCATTCTTGCTTCTGCCATTTTATGTCATGGGCTATATAAGCTCATAGACTATGAAAAATATATCAATGATTTAACATGTCCAGTACATGATTCTCAAGCTTTGTCAGATGCAAAGCTTTAGCATGCATGCTTTGGTCATCTAAATTTTGCTAGTCTCCAATGCCTGCAGAAATCTAAAATGGTGTCCTCTCTGCCCAAACTTGGGGCACCTGATGAACATGTCTATGAAGTCTGTATTTTGGGAAAAATGCAATGTTCCTCATTCCCAAAAGATGGTTCAGTTCGAGCTACTCAAAAATTGCAGCTTGTTCGTAGTGATATGTTTATGGTCCTATGTAGACACCCCCTTTCGGAAACTATCTTTACTTTGTGACTTTCATTGGTGATTTTTCCAGGCATGCATGGGTATATCCATTGAAAGCAAAGTCGGAAGTCTTTATGTGCTTCAAATAGTTTCTAGTTTTGCCTGAAAATTTATCAACATGTAAAATGGGCACCCTTTGTTCTGATCAAGGAAGGGAATATATGTCTTCTGATTTTAATGCACTTTTGGCTAAATGTGGGATAAAACATCAGTGTACAGTGTTGTATAGACCTCAACATAATGCAGTTGTTGAACAGAAGAACAGGTCACTAATGGGGATGTTGGGTGTATGGTCAAGAGTCAGGCTTTACCACATAGTTTCTGTCTTGAGAAGGTTATGTATGCAGCATATGTACTTAACAGGTGTCCCACTAAAGAATTGCAGTCTATCACTCCATATGAGGCTTGGCATGGTTGCAAGCCATGTTAGCCCTCAATTTGGTTGGTTTTAATGCACTAATGTGGCTCTATTTGGCAGGAAAATGCATTTGATTTCAGGTGCTTGAAGAATGAATGTGATGATTGATGAAAAGCATGTGGAGATATTGATTACAGGGATGTGGAGAAAAGGGATTGAGCATGGAGGAGCTGTAGATGGAAAAGATGGTGGTTATGTTCACCATGAACAAGGGGTAGACTGCTTCCATTGTCAGAGACAAAACCTCATTTTGACATTGCTGATGCTTGTCAAAGCTATCTGGACGTTTTGAGTAACTCATTAACTGCTCATGATGAAGAGGACATATCATTGACAACTGCTCAACGTTTATTTGGACTGATTCCTACATCTCCATTGGATATGGCAATAAAACATTATTATTATGATTTTGAAATTGCAGAACCTCCTAGAGTCACGAGCTTAAAGAATGTTTTGCCTAATCCAACTTTTGTGGATATATGGAGATGATGTGTACTTCGTAGGGGACGAGCGGGGCTTCTTCTTATCTTATCCACGAAGGGGCGGGCCGGCGGGTACATACTGCGAGGACGGAGCACGAGCAGTAGCATGTTCATGAAAGGTTGATGAGTCCGATGCCTGCAGGGCCCCAAAAACTTGTTGAGAGAGTAACAGAGCAAGAGGCCGTGTCTGCGGGCACGAAGGATCTCACCGCGCTGCCTTTGTTTTCTGCGAGAAGCAAACTCTGAAGGACCGGAAGACGGCAAGTGATCTATTTCTGGAAAACAGAAGGCTTAAAGAGGACGCGACGGCTGAAGGAGTGTGCAAGTGTGAAGGAAATCTATATGGAAACGCAGCAACTCCAATTCATATCTATCGCTACTCTAGCTTGGAGTCTTTTGGTCTTAGCATTTGGTGTTGCCTGCAAGGAGATATCCATTGGACATACAAACGCAACTTTGGTAAACTATTACCCTGTTTTATTAGGATTTTCTATTCCGCAAAGTATAAATTATTGCCAATAGATATTCTTTACGGTATCATCCAAGTTTTCATCAGGTATATGTATGTAGAAGAAAATAGAAAAATGCACTTTTCTACTTATTTGTATTATTTGTGAAGTCGACGTTTTTGTTATGTAATGCTTCCGAACGCTCCCGCACACTTGACAAAGTAATGTTTTTATCCATACGTGAACATAAAACTATCCGCATCCCCACAGCGCGCACATTTTCATCCTATGGTTGTATGTAGACGGCATGCATCTAAACATGCATTCTCTCTCTCTCTCTCTGTGTTTACCATTCCATCTCATAATCTGCTTCTATCGCTCTAGTATATATTCCGCATCACATGGTAACAAAGCAAATTTTTTGCTTTCGAGGCCATTGATCAAATCCAATCATTGAATTGTGTGAGTTAGGCCTGATAATATCTTATATGCGAGCATTGCCTATGGGATGAGGATTTTGGCTCTGTAGAGGATAACGAATTATAAGACTGCGTAACGTCGATGTATGATTTATGTAACCATGTCTCACTTTGAATGTTGATCACCCCATTCAACTTACACTGATGAATCACGAACAAATGACCAATTTTTCTTAAAAGATGAGTTCGGGCTCACACCAGTGGTCCTCCGGCTTAATACTAGTCATGGCGAACGCATTTTCTTTGAAACATGAAGTTCGCTCATGAATGGGCGACACACGTACTTCAGCTTTCAGTGTGAAGCTTTAGTTCTCTCTGGGAGGACAATATCAAGGCCAATTATATGCTTGACAGAGACCGGATATGAGAACTTTTCTCTCTTTGCTCATTATGTCTTTCTGGTTCATGTGCTGGAGGGTGCTGTAAATATATATCTACATGTGATTACAATGAGCAGTATAATTGTCGATACAGCTACCAAGGAAGGTTTTAGGAAATCTAGATTCGGAAAACAGACCAATGTGAATAGGTTTCGACACCGTTGAGGTGTATAGGTAGATATTATTTGAAAAATCATGTTTAATTTCCTTCTCGTTTCGACGGTTTGCGATCACAGTAATCAGCTTCAAGTTACCATGGATGTTCACTCGATTTCTACATTTGAAGATTTACTCAATCTGTATGAGCTTGTCTTCTCTGCACATAATGTATAATTTCTATAGCTAAGATGATCTCGATTTTGCCTTCTTGGTTTCGAATCATGCAAATACTCGTGTGGGTATGGTTCGTGTCAGGAGAGAGAGAGGGAGGTGAAAGAGAGTGAGACGAAGTGGGAAAAAGTGAGACAAGGAGGGTATAAGTTTGTGTGTATGAGTGTACATGTAAAAGTGAGTGTGAGTGAAAGAGGGCTAGTGGGAAGGTGAGTGTGTGTGTGTGGGTGCAAGTATAAGTGCACGTGAGTCCATGTGTGAGAGGTATGTGTGGGATTGGCATGTGTGAATGCATTAATGAGTGTGGAAGTGCATGTGTGTGTTAAGTGAGTATAGGTATGTGAAAAAGTGTATGACAAATAAAAAACAAGAGGGTGAGTAGGAAAAGAGATCGAGAGTGTGTACGAGGTAGTGGGATAAGAGTGCAGAACTATCAATTGGGAGATAATTATGGGCCTCAAAATAACCCAATTGGACCGATTCCCAGGGATTTAAGCAAAATCCAGGCTTCCACAATCATCTTTTCCTTGGGCTTAAGAGAATAAACATTTTGGTGCATCTGCCGGGAAGCATATGAACTAGTACATATACAAAGGAAGAATTCCTCGAGGGATAATTATGGGCTCCAGGTAATCCAAGTGGACCGATTCTGAGGGTTTTGAACAACATAAAGTCTCGTATAATCACTTTTTCCTTGGGCTTAGGAAGCAAACATTTTGGTGCGTTTGCCGGGAATTGGCTTAGCACATCTCATCGAGAGTGCTACGAGTTCGCTTGGTGCCCCAATCGTGTGGCACAGCCAAGTCGATCCCAAATCTGCTTTGATCTTCATTAGAGAAATGGCCCAACAAAGACAAGCCTCTAGTTTTGAGAAAGCAAATATAAGGCAAGGGAATTTTGGACAAAATAGATGGATATGTTCTCGTCCGACCATGAGACATCATGTGAACCGAGGGTGGTGATTTGGCCCGATATCAAATTATGTGAGATGCTGGTGTTGCGAGCAGATTGGGCATATAGCCAAATATTGCCCTCGTGTATGCACCCCACTGGATTTTGTCCCCACATGTGCGGACTGCGGGAAAAAGAGACTATGCGAGCACGTGTGTGGCTCAAAAGAGGTGACTGGCGTAAAGGTCACAACGAATCAATCTGATAGGTGTTTATCCTCCTTGTATGTGGAAGTTGACAAGGGTGGAGTTGCTTCGTCGACGGAGACTGCGAGAGCAAGTGAAAGCAAGGACACTGGATCTCATGATCGAGACTTGATAGAACTTGTGAAGAGCTTGGAATGTCAAGTCAATTGGTTGCATGTGGAGCGAGATAACGAGAGGATCAAAATAGCGAAATTAGAGAAAAATCAAGAGAAAATGGCCGAGGTCCTAGAAACTTGGGAAAAGCAAGTACAAGTGTTGAAAAGCGAAAACAAGGAGTGGAAAAGAGTAAACAAAAGCTGGAGGCAAGATCTTGTGAGACCTGAGAGTGAAAACGTGGTCTTGGACTTGAGATCCGGCTTGATGGTAGGCAACTGCTTTGGAGTTGCGATCGAAGAAGAGCTCTCAAGAGACGAGGATGACCTAATGAGGAGAGTTGAAGGAATGGAGCATGAAATCGAGAAGGTACAAAGCATAATCCGTCGATACAGTGATCAAGCGGGTAAGGCATGTGACGAGTTCCACCTCGAGTTAGAAAGAATGAAAAGTGCCCAAGCAGAGAGCCATGAGAAAGTGAGACGGGTAGAGAAAGAGAATGCAAGGCTGAGTAGCAAGCTCGGTAGGTGGATGAATCGGAAAGACGACGAGATGCGAGGACAAGTGGAGGACCCGAGAACGGGGAAAATGGAGGAAGAGCTGAAAGCGGTGTTGGATAGGTTGGATGCGTTCGGAGCAGAGTTAGAAAGAACGAAGAATGAATTGTCGAAGAAGGTAGATGATCTGGATGAAGAAAATATGAGTAGGATTTGGGAGGAAAGATCGATTAGAGAGGAAGTTGAGAAGTTGACTCTTCGAGTTGAGAAGAGGGAGGATATTCCCCTCAGATCTGAGAAAGGGATGAGAGAGGATAAAGAGATGGAGCAAATATGGAATCGGTTCCGAGGCATCGATTGTGACCTGTTCCAATATCAGAGTGATATTGAGCACAACAAACAAGGATTAAGGGACTTAGCGGCGAGGCTTGAGGCACTAAGAGGTATAACGGCTAATGGTAGTTTTCAAGGTCATCTATCAGGTCAAGTGGAATCTCTGCGAGGCAGAGGTTGGAGAAGAAAAAGAGATAGACGAGGCAATGGATGTTGGTGAGGATGGCTTGAGTCTAATTAGGGTTTGCTTTGCGGATTGCGAGTCAGAGATGTGAGGACGGATGGACCAAGTCTGTTGTACACTTAGGAACTAAAGTGACACTTTTTGAGGTTTCAGGTCGACAAGGTGGTTAGTATGTGCGGGTTTTGCGAGGACGGGTTGACCATGGCATTAGTGGCTGGATTTTGGCTTGAGTGGTAGCAAAGAGGAGATATGTCTCATCGGGATGTCCACGGGGAGTTTATGTGTGTGTGTTGTGATCGGGATGGTTGGAAAAAAAGATCCTTTCTTTTGTCTCCTAATTCTCGAGATGCGGGAATGAAAAGAAAATGAAAAATTATATGTTTATGTATGTGTGCATGTGGCTACGCGCCTATGTAGGCTGATAGGTGGGTGGATCCACTTTGGCCGGGTGGTCAAAGCCACGAACCGACGTCGGTTTCGCATAGGGCTAGCTGTCTGTGTGTCGCGCGCTGCGTTGGGTTGGTAGATGGGTGGAACAAACTTGATCGGGTGGTCGAGTCCACGAGTCGCATCCAGCTTCGACGTAGGCCGGCAAGTGTGAGTAAATATGTGAAAAAAAAATGGATGAAAAAAAGAGAAAAAAAAATGTGGAAAAAATGAATGAGAAGAATTCCTCGCTCGAGGGGGGACATAAGAGAGGTGAGAGAGCATGATGCTCGGATGGGAATATATGTGTTTGTGTTGTGGGGATTTGGGTTATGTGTGGGCTCCCGATGAAACATGTCAAATTGAAGCTTAAGCTCGGCTAGGGTTTTGGTTGCGATGTGTCTATGGAAAGCTTGGACTTGAGGAATCCAATCGTGCTAGTTGCATTGTTTGTCTGCAAACCTTCCGGAAGTGTTCAACTTGGCTCTCAGGTGGTGCAATGACTTGTGAAGTTCGGAATCGCGTCGACGATGAGTGATCTTGTTAGAGTGAGCTCGTGTTAGGCTTGAGTGGTCTTTGTCGTGTGTCCATCAATTTAGGAGAGGTGGTGGTGACCTAGCATAGAATCTAATCGATGAGCAAGCAAAAAACGAAAGATAGATAGGAAGAATAGCGGGTAGTGGAAACCCTAGGTAGAAAGGGAATGAAAAATCGGTGAGAGAACTCAGCTAGAAACGAGAAAAAGAAATCAGGAAAGCGATCGTATGGCCAAGAAGAGTATAAAAAATAAAAGTGGGGAATGGTTTTGATTATATATGGTGTGTGTGGAAAGTGTGTTGAGTATGCATGTGGAACAAAGCTTTGTGACGTGTTGAATGAGTAGTCTAGAAGAGTGACGAGAGGGAATGTGGATGGGCTTTTTGCTTGCATGTGTGTTGTGCATGATGAGAATGCATGTGTGATGCGGGATCATGACGTGTGTGTTGAGTATATATGTGTGATATGGATGATTGATATGGATGTTTCTCATTTTGGTAGTAGATGTGGTGTTTGATGAAAAATGATCTAATATGTTTGATGAGTTTGTAGACAGGTAGACATGGCGGTGAAGATGCGAGAAGATGGACAAAGATGGTAAGTGGAATGATTGGATTTTGGTACTAACCAATGATTGTATGAGTATGATTTCAGGTGCTACATTGAGGAAGAAGAGTATGGTCTTGCAAGGTAAAGATTTCTATTTGTTTGAGTGATGAGCACATGTTGGATGATTTGAGTGCAGGAACAATTTGGCTCGTCGAGGACGACTTCGCAATTAAGAAGAGGGGAGTATGTTAGCCCTCAATTTGGTTGGTTTTAATGCACTAATGTGGCTCTATTTGGCAGGAAAATGCATTTGATTTCAAGTGCTTGAAGAATGAATGTGATGATTGATGAAAAGCATGTGGAGATATTGATTGCAGGGATGTGGAGAAAAGGGATTGAGCATGGAGGAGCTGTAGATGGAAAAGATGGTGGTTATGTTCACCATGAACAAGGGGTAGACTGCTTCCATTGTCAGAGACAAAACCTCATTTTGACATTGTTGATGCTTGTCAAAGCTATCTGGACGTTTTGAGTAACTCATTAACTGCTCATGATGAAGAGGACATATCATTGACAACTGCTCAACGTTTATTTGGACTGATTCCTACATCTCCATTGGATATGGCAATAAAACATTATTATTATGATTTTGAAATTGCAGAACCTCCTAGAGTCACGAGCTTAAAGAATGTTTTGCCTAATCCAACTTTTGTGGATATATGGAGATGATGTGTACTTCGTAGGGGACGAGCGGGGCTTCTTCTTATCTTATCCACGAAGGGGCGGTCCGGCGGGTACATACTGCGAGGACGGAGCACGAGCAGTAGCATGTTCATGAAAGGTTGATGAGTCCGATGCCTGCAGGGCCCCAAAAACTTGTTGAGAGAGTACCAGAGCAAGAGGCCGTGTCTGCAGGCACGAAGGATCTCACCGCGCTGCCTTTTTTTTCTGCGAGAAGCAAACTCTAAAGGACCGGAAGACGGCAAGTGATCTATTTCTGGAAAACAGAAGGCTTAAAGAGGACGCGACGGCTGAAGGAGTGTGCAAGTGTGAAGGAAATCTATATGGAAACGCAGCAACTCCAATTCATATCTATCGCTACTCTGGCTTGGAGTCTTTTGGTCTTAGCATTTGGTGTTGCCTGCAAGGAGATATCCATTGGACATACAAACGCAACTTTGGTAAACTATTACCCTTTTTTATTAGGATTTTCTATTCCGCAAAGTATAAATTATCGCCAATAGATATTCTTTACGGTATCATCCAAGTTTTCATCAGGTATATGTATGTAGAAGAAAAGAGAAAAATGCACTTTTCTACTTATTTGTATTATTTGTGAAGTCGACGTTTCTGTTATGTAATGCTTCCGAACACTCCCGCACACTTGACAAAGTAATGTTTTTATCCATACGTGAACATAAAACTATCCGCATCCCCACAGCGCGCACATTTTCATCCTATGGTTGTATGTAGACGGCATGCATCTAAACATGCATTCTCTCTCTCTCTCTGTGTGTTTACCATTCCATCTCATAATCTGCTTCTATCGCTCTAGTATATATTCCGCATCACATGGTAACAAAGCAAATTTTTTGCTTTCGAGGCCATTGATCAAATCCAATCATTGAATTGTGTGAGTTAGGCCTGATAATATCTTATATGCGAGCATTGCCTATGGGATGAGGAGTTTGGCTCTGTAGAGGATAACGAATTATAAGACTGTGTAACGTCGATGTATGATTTATGTAACCATGTCTCACTTTGAATGTTGATCACCCCATTCAACTTACACTGATGAATCACGAACAAATGACCAATTTTTCTTAAAAGATGAGTTCGGGCTCACACCAGTGGTCCTCCGGCTTAATACTGGTCATGGCGAACGCATTTTCTTTGAAACATGAAGTTCCCTCATGAATGGGCGACACACGTACTTCAGCTTTCAGTGTGAAGCTTTAGTTCTCTCTGGGAGGACAATATCAAGGCCAATTATATGCTTGACAGAGACCGGATATGAGAACTTTTCTCTCTGTGCTCATTATGTCTTTCTGGTTCACGTGCTGGAGGGTGCTGTAAATATATATCTACATGTGATTACAATGAGCAGTATAATTGTCGATACAGCTACCAAGGAAGGTTTTAGGAAATCTAGATTCGGAAAACAGACGAATGTGAATAGGTTTCGACACCGTTGAGGTGTATAGGTAGATATTATTTGAAAAATCATGTTTAATTTCCTTCTCATTTCGACGGTTTGCGATCAGAGTAATCAGCTTCAAGTTACCATGGATGTTCACTCGATTTCTGCATTTGAAGATTTACTCAATCTGTATGAGCTTGTCTTCTCTGCACATAATGTATAATTTCTATAGCTAAGATGATCTCGATTTTGCCTTCTTGGTTTCGAATCATGCAAATACTCGTGTGGGTATGGTTCGTGTCAGGAGAGAGAGAGGGAGGTGAAAGAGAGTGAGACGAAGTGGGAAAAAGTGAGACAAGGAGGGTATGAGTTTGTGTGTATGAGTGTACATGTAAAAGTGAGTGTGAGTGAAAGAGGGCTAGTGGGAAGGTGAGTGTGTGTGTGTGGGTGCAAGTATAAGTTCACGTGAGTCCAAGTGTGAGAGGTATGTGTGGGATTGGCATGTGTGAATGCATTAATGAGTGTGGAAGTGCATGTGTGTGTTAAGTGAGTATAGGTATGTGAAAAAGTGTGTGAGAAATAAAAAACAAGAGGGTGAGTAGGAAAAGAGATCGAGAGTGTGTACGAGGTAGTGGGATAAGAGTGCGGAACTATCAATCGGGAGATAATTATGGGCCTCAAAATAACCCAATTGGACCGATTCCCAGGGATTTAAGCAAAATCCAGGCTTCCACAATCATCTTTTCCTTGGGCTTAAGAGAATAAACATTTTGGTGCGTCTGCCGGGAAGCATATGAACTAGTACATATACAAAGGAAGAATTCCTCGAGGGATAATTATGGGCTCCAGGTAATCCAAGTGGACCAATTCTGAGGGTTTTGAACAACATAAAGTCTCGTATAATCACTTTTTCCTTGGGCTTAGGAAGCAAACAAGCCATATGTTTCTCACCTTCATGTTTTTGGTTGTTTGGCATATGCATTAGTGCTTGAACAACAACTTAGAAATATGGATGATAAAGCAGTGAAATGTATTTTTGTTGGGTACAGTTCTGAAAGAAAAGGCTATTATTTGTATCATCCATAGACTAAACACATTTTGGTTAGCATTGATGTTGTTTTTGTGGAAGATGCTATTCAGCCATTGCTTTCATGTACTAAGGAGACATCAATTAGCTCCAAAGACATGTATGACACTTTGCTGCCTCCTTTTACAAGTGGACAATCTAGCGCTGGTCCTAATGAGGCAACTTCTTAGCCTTTATAGGTTTCATGTGATGATGCAGATCATTTTATTTTTTATGCAAATTTACATGATGCACTTGTTGATGAGAGAACTAATATTGAGGAGGCAAAAACCATGCCAAAATGGCTAGTGCAAGCTTTGTGTGATAGCAAATTAGATGCATCTTTGTCATATCATACTCGTTCAGCCTCGATTAGTGCTTCTTTTGCATCAGATTGCTATGCTATGGCTGCCTCTAGTCTTTGTGATGAGAATGAGCCAGTCTTGTTTGATGAAGCAAAAAATTCTAAAACTTGGATGGTTACTATGCAATCAGAATATGATGCTATTATGAAAAATGGTATCTGTTCTTTATGTGAATTGCCTCCTGGCAAGAAGGCCATCGGCAGTAAGTGGGTATACAAGCTAAAGCATAAGCCTGATCGAACAATTGACAAGTATAAGGCTAGGCTTGTTGCAAAGGGTTATGCTCAAGAAAGAGGCATTGATTTTGATGAGACTTTTGCTCCTATATGCCAAATGACTAATGTTCGTAGCATCTGTGCACTTGTAACTCATTAAGGTTGGAATGTACATCAATTGGACATCAAAGTTGCATTTCTGAATCGTGACTTGCATGAAGAAGTGTATGTTTTTCAACCTTGTGGCTTTGTGCAAAAAGGGTATGAAAACCAAGTGTGTAGGTTGAAAAACACACCGTATATGGTTCGAAGCAAGCACCACGTGCTTGGTATGAAAATACATGCCTATCTCATTGCACATGGTTTTAAGAACAGTCCAACTAAGAGCACCTTATATGTTAAGCATGCAAATGATGTGCTTTTGATCATTGTTGTGTACGTTGATAACGTGCTGCCCACTCGTCCTCATGAGAAGCATATTGCTGATTTTAAGGCTGATCTACGTGCCTCATTTGAGATGTCAGATTTGGGGCATTTGCATCATTATTTGGGCATTCAATTTATGCAATTTGTTGGCAGAATAGCTTTGTGTCAACAAAAATATATTGACACATTATTGCAACATTTTGGCCTTGGATACTATAAACTTATTGCCACTCCTATGGAGATATGTTTATAGTTGAGTCTTCATGATGTTGGAGATGTTGTTTGATGTTGTTCTCTATCAGAAAGCTGTTGGATGCTTAATTTACTTATGCATTACTCAGCTATATATTCAGTTTTTTGTCTCACAGATGGGCAGGCTTATGCATTTCCCAGGTGTCAAGCATTGGTAGGTAGTTAAGTGTATCTTTCGCTACTTGAGTGGTAGCAAACTACTTGGATTGTTTTATCCCAAGGGGGGGATAACTACCACCAAATTTACATGCTTTTTCTAACTCTGAGTGGGCTAGTTGCTATGACACTCATGTGTCCACTAATGGCTCTTGCTTCATGCTTGGTAGCTCATGTAGATCTTGGTTGAGCAAGAAGCAACCTACTATGGCCACATGCAGTTGTGAGGTTGAGTATAAGGCAACTTTCACAGTGACTATTGAGTGTGTGTGGCTCAGACGCCTTATGACTAATTTGGGTGTTGGTCACTCTTCTGCCACCACCATCTTCACTAATAGTCAAAGCGCACTCACAATTGCAAGGAACCATGTGTTCCATGCTCACACTAAGCACATTGAGGTGCACTATCATTATTCAGGGAGAGGTTCTCTTCTGGAGAGATCAGTTTGGCATATGTGCCCACACAAGAGAACATTGCAGACCTTTTCACAAAGGCTCTGCCTAGGGAGAAATTTGAAGCTTTTCACAAAGATTTGGGCTTACTTCCGTTTGTGGATTGATTCCACATAGCTTAGCACTTCCTTATACCTTGTTCACCACATCACTCCCAAGGGGATTTGTTGATATATGTAGGTAGTGATGTGTGTGAACACACTAGGAATGTTGAGGTACTTTTTTCCCTCTTTAGGAGGTTTTTTTTTTATACACCTATAACCCTAATGGGTTACTTATCTTTGCACATTGTAATGGTAATACATTCAATACTAAGTGTTGTGCCCCAAGATTCTTCTTCTTCCATGTGTTGTTTACGTGCTTCCAACACACCTCAAACTCCAACAATGGTCAAGAATCAAGTTGATACCTGAGCCTCCATCTACTATAACTCCTTGGAGATGTTTTCCTTTAATAGTGAGAGTGAGTCGCTAGCTCTTATAATCTGTGAGAGGGGATACCCCTCTAAATTTACCCTCACTCATAGCATTATCCTTAGCAACTAGAGTGGATGTGGAGGCTTAATCAAAATCTATAGAACCTTTGATCAAAACTTTGCATCCATTTTTAATAGATAAAAAATTCTAACCTCCTTTTTAGATTTAAGTAGTATTGAAGCCTCAGATTCCGATTCATGGACATTTTTCTTGCATAACTCACAAGTCACAATTAAGAGAGGGCAATCACTTACCACATGGCCCTGTTTGCTACACATGGTGCACCATAGTCCACTTTTGATGCCACTTCCATGAAGTTCTTATAGATCTTGTTGAAGTTATGCCAATTCTTTTGCTTGGACCTCCTCTTCCTTTTGTAGCTTTAATGCTTCAATTTCACACCTAAGTTAAGTTACTAGGTATGAAATTGAAGCATTAAAGCTACAAAAGGAAGAGGGGCTTGTTTCTTCTTAGATTCTCAAGTTCTTTCCTCACTTGTCTCACTGGGTCTTCAAGTTCCATAGGGTATGGTAGACTAGAAGGACCAATTCCATTTTGGTGTCTAATTTGCTCCAACCTTGTTGTAGTAGTAATAATTCTTCAATTGTTGTTGTGGGGAGCACTAATTCCTTGATCTTGCACTATGTGGACATTGGAAGTGGTTTAGAAAGTCATTTTTTGACAAAAAAAAGCATGGGGAGGATCTTGTAATTTAGCCATAAGTGCTTTGGCTCTAGTAAGAAATTCGCCCCATACCTAATCCTAAGTTTTCTAATTCTTCAATGATGTTTTCCACTGTGTTTTGTTGTTGAGACTGGATTTGAAAGCATCCTTCATTAAATCCCAAGTAGCAAAATGGTTGTCTGAAAATTGACTAAACAATTTGTCTTCTAGACTCCCCAATATTGTTGGGAATAGGATCATTTAAATTATATTCTTATGCTTGTTTACTTTTTTATATTTAAAGTTTAGAGAATTTAGCTCACTCATATATTCTTTACATACTCTGAGTGCAGAAGTGATTGCAAGTACCCATATACACACATATATACCCTCTTTGAAACACTCAAGAGTGTATCTTGTGTGGGATGGTTGATAGACATTCTAGAATCCAATTCAAGTTATTCAAAGCTTATTGGAGAGCTTAGAGGTACTAGAGGGATATCGAATGTCATTATTGTCATAAGAAAGGACACACGAAGAAAGAATGCTATTCAGTAAAGAATGCTAAAGGTAAAAGATAGAATGTTGATGGGCATGTTAAACATCCACATCCACCATTTGTTTTGACTATGAAGATTGAAGAAATTAATGCTATTTCTGATGATTATGATGTATTGACACTTGAAAATATTGTGCCCTTTGAGGCTCTTATGTCTACTTCTCTATCCCACACATGGCTGCTGGATTATGGTGCTTCTTTCCATGTGACACCACATAGAAAACGGTTCTCTACTTATGCAGCTGCCATGTACCTCGGTTCTCATGTAGCTTGATGTCACTTGGCCAACTTGATGACCTTGGTTACAAGGTGGTTTTCTATGCTCAATCCTTTTGCATATCAAAGGGCAATATGGCTATTCCAAAAGGAAGAAAAGTTGGCTCACTTCATCCTATATTTATATCATAGAAAGAACATTTATTAGCTATTACTAAATTGCTCACATTGATGTGTGTGGTCCTTGCCCACAAGGTCATTAGATGCTTCTCTTTACTTTGTCACTTTCATAGATTATGCTACTAGAAAATTCTAGGTATATCCTATCAAATCAAAAGATGTGGTTCCCTAGTTTTAGAAAATGTCTTACTTCAATTCAAACTGAAAAAGGAACTAAGATCAAATATTTTGCTGAATATTTAGATTCAGATTGGGCTCATGATCTTGATTCCTAACGATCTACTTCTGGATACATATTCTTTCTTGCAAGACCCATCTCTTGGGCAAGTAAGATGCAGTCTAGATTTCTCTATCATCATTATCTGACAATGGTGTTTTTTAGGTTACTCTGACATGCATTTCCAGGGATAGCCAATCAGCCTTGGCCATTGCCAAGAATCAAGTGTTCCACGCTTGGACGAAGCACACTGAGATCCAGTACCATTTCATCCACGAGAAGCTCATATCTCTGGAGAGATCCACACTCAGGAGATTACTCTAGAGCAATTTACCTCACAGGAGAGCCTAGGAGACATGTTTAATCTTATGAGCTCAAGGAGTCACAATCTCCAAGTAAGTACTTTCGAAGTTCCAGTTTGAGTTCTATTCTTGCTCTTTATCCTAGTCTTGTATAATCTAGTATCCTAGAATCCTATCTTTTCCTATTGTAATCTCATTTTATGAGATCTTGTTCAATTATTTCTTGCATCTAGTTCATTTCCTATAAGGGAGCTATACATACACAAACATGCATACATACATACATACATACATACATACATACATACATACATGCATACATACATACATACAAACATACATACATACATACATACATACATACATACATACATACATACATACATATATACATATATACATACATACATGCATACATACATACACGCATACATACATACATACATGCATGCATACATACGTACATACGTACATACATACATACATACATACATACATGCATACATACATACAGACATACATACATACATACATACATACATACATACATACATACATACATACATACATACATACATACATACATACATTAAATAGTACCAAAGCATGTATATCAGACAATTATTGAGTACAAGCGAAAGCACCCAATAAAATTAAGTCATTATACAAAACTTTAGCTAATAGTAATCGTACCTTGGATGATTATGTATGATAACTACTAACCCCAAATCATAAGAACATTACAGGAAAAACCTTTTCCCATCATAAATCAATAGTTGAACAAAGCAAGGATTACAATAAAAGTTTTCTTTTTTGTGAACCCAACTCTATCTATACTGAAATAACTCTATTGGCAACTCTTATAGTAAGGAATAAAATGGATCTTATATTATACCTATATATAGTAAAAAAAATCAGAAATATGAAATTCAATCACGATAACTAACGAGTCCAAACTATTATGTTATCCATTCCAATGCAACAAATATGGTAGCTATCATGAGAAGAAAATTTGAGTAAACACAAATCCAAAAAAGGTAAAGATTTCAATGGAGGATCTTCAAGTATCTCACCTAATTTTAAGTTATAAGAGAGAAACTAGTAATATTATTCAAGTATATGTTGATTAAGGGTCCCACAAGCCTACCAACCCTTTACTCCTTGGTCACCTATCCATGGATGAAGCTAAGTCAAAGGCTCGGAACTCATATGGAGTACTCTAGTAAAGAGTGGAAGGTGATGAGGAGGCAAGTGACCATCCAAATTGTCCAAGGCCTACCTCATTCAAATTCCATATAGAGGAATTTTTTGCTAGAAAGCTTTGAACTCCCGTAGTAGCCTTGGATGGGAAGCCAAGAAAGCTAAGATTGCCTTCTTGGTAGGAAATATCTAGATTTCCAACCTCCATATGAAAATGTCACACTTCGACTATGCCTAGATACTCTCAAGACCCCATTCACTTTCCTAAGACTCCTTATAATCATCTAAATCAACATATGGTGGTTAGGTGGTTGGCAACTCCCAACATGGCCATTGTATATGACCATATGACATACTCTCATTGACTTCTGCATCAATCAATGCTTAATGCACTGCCATGTTTGATCCTGGAAATGTGTGAATAGGAGCATCATGAACCTCCTTTATGAATTCTTGTTGAAACTATGCTTTTTCCCTTATAGTCATCATCATCTGCATTCATGACCCCCTATTGTGTTTTATATATAGCAAGCATGACTGATGTAAGTACTTCTAGCAGCAAGCCCCAAGGGCCAAGGTTTTTCGGGTATACTCAACCCCTCTTATTGCACTGGTTGTTGAGGCAACAACACCTCACCATGAGTTCCATATGTTCCCAAGATGAGAACTCGTGCATAAGCTTTGAGGGTGAAGCCTCACATGAAAGTGATCAATGATTCTCCAAAGGACATTCACTCTCTACCAACTTTTGAGAAGGGATGCCATAGGTGCAACTCACCGTCTGAGATAGTAAGATCTAACACTCCTTGCCAACCATCCTCTACCACTTCGAGGACTACTTCTCTAGATGCATCACTCACCTTTTGTGTTGTGCCTATGATTTCTTCTCCCCTTCATTATGCGGCCTCACCATGTACACTTGTGGTAAATATCGACTTACCCCCTCAAGAACATATGAGACTCTTTTAGAGTGAATCAGAGCATCAACCCCCTATTGCCCTTGCTCACCATGCCCTACTGCTCTTGCTCCTACTCCCTCACATGCACCGTCTCCACCTCCTACTCACACATGCACACCCTCTCCACTACTCTCATCCTTGAAGTATCCAAGATTTATCATGATCCTAACCCCTCACTCCTTGGACTTTCCCCACTTGGGACCATTCCCTCTTCATCTCCCTCCATGACCTTCACCTTTAAGCAGATCCTTCCACTTTAGGCTCCATCTCTTTTCCCTCTCTCGAGGTCCGTCGAGCTTGTTGTTTCACCTCTTCTACACTCAGCATTCCTTCTTAATATGAGATATTCACATTGCTTCCTCATCCCTCTCTCCTCAGGCTCCCCCCATTCGGAACCACTTCGACTTCCTCTTCCTCAATGCATATTCCTCTCTAGGCTCAAGCTCCTTTCTTGGTTTCTAGATCATTCACCTCATATGAGGTCCTTGGATCACTCGGTGCTCCTTTGACATCCCCAATACCTTTCCCTATGGAGGATGAACTTCATGTGGCTTTGTTAGTACCTACTTCCTCATACATTCCCACTCCCTGTGCTTTGTCACCACCCACCACTGCCATATTCACCAAGATCCCATCTTTATCTACCACACACATGAACCCTATCCACACTTACTTCAACTCTCACTATTGCCCACATATACAAGTAATAGCACACGTAAGAAAACATACATCAAAAGGAAAACAAGTAGACATAATACACAAATTATGGTAAAAAATTACTAAGCTTCAGTTAATCATCAAGTATGTAAAGGATAATGATATGTTCCAAATACAAACTAAAGAAATATACTCATAACTCATAAGCACCAAAGAGGGCAAGTGAAGGGATAGGGAAGTAATGCAAGAAGAGGCTTAGGCTAAATAAGGACCCCTAAAGCAACCTCTCTAAAGAGTAAAGAGTCCAAGAATATGTAGCATACACTACTCCTAACACTTTGACATCTCCAAGAGTGTAAACATGCATTAATACCTCCAACTCCTCCTCCAAGCTTGATCTAACACCTCCTCTAGATATGTGTGAGAGCCTGTTGATCACTTATAAGAATGCTTGAGTACGAGCCTCACTAGGGTTTGATGATTTGAAGAGATAATATCCTTGGGCAATCTGATTTTATGCCTTTCATGATAGAATACAACATATTTTTACCCAGTTGTGAGATTTCATTGGAATAGCAAAAGTAGATCTTTATTTTTATCATTATTTTTTAGCTTTTCACTTAATGATGGTGATGTGTCAAGAAGCTATGATAATGGAGAAGCTTTAGGATCAAGTTCATGAATTTATGGCCTAATCCTAAATTGGGTGTATGATAAAACTTAATCATAAAGTTCATGAATATATACAATGCTTGATGAAACCTAAAGTCAAAATATACAAATTTAAATTTGTCCATATGTCCTAATTCCCCAACACCAACTTCATTGGACCTATGCTTGTGAAGGTTGAGGATGTGATATAACGTGGATCATCCATTGTGGCCTCCTATGGAGACGATGGAAGTATGGCCCAAGCACTCAAGCATCACTCTACCTCCTTGTTGGAGCAAGTACAAATACTTATGAAGACATGGGCCAACACTTAGGACCACATCATCCAAGACTTACAAATAGAGCATGGTATGCTTTAGGACTTGATGGTTAGTTTGACTCATGAGAAAGTGGAACTCAACGCTTGACTAGCATTCTACAAGGATCACTGCAAGGATGTCCAAAGACTATAATTCGAGCGAGATTTCTATCCGTCATGTTCCAGGCATATTTGATATTGAAAAGCAAATGATGTGCATGGATAGGACCCTACTACTCGAGCACCAATAGCAAGATTGCTTCTGAGACTCATTTGGAGCCACGGCCATTTATCAATATATTTCATCAATAATGTGTGTGAACACACTCATGACAGTTGGGGCACCTCTTTCCCTCCTTAGGAGGGTCACCCCCGAAATTGTATGTACCCTAATAATCCGAAAGGGCTACTATCTTTACATGCACTACACTTAGTAATACTCTCTGTTTTGTGCTCCCTCAATTCTTGTTCTTCTCATGTTGTTTCTGTGCTTTCCAATTCCCAAACTCTAATAGTTGGTATCAACGGCGGCCATTGCTTGCAGAGGCATGTCATTTTCACACCATCACTGACTATCTCATATAGCTACAAAATTTGGTGAGCATACTCTCATCATGTATACTTGAAAAGTAATCAAAGGCATGTCATTTGCATACCATCACTCACTATCTCCTATAGCTACAAAATTTGGTGAGCATACTCTCATCATGTATACTTGAAAAGTAATCTCCATAGATAATTTGGTACAACTCAAAAATCAATTTGAGCTTGTTTCGGCCTCTAAATAACAATCGCAATGATTGTTAGACAATTTTTTCCTTCTATGCTAAACATATATATAGTATTTGGTTCACTAATACAAACTCCTCTTAATTTTCTTACACGTATATGAAAGCTCCATTGGGTATTCATGATTTTCTTTTTTAAGGAAGTTTGATCTTGCAATCTACCCTTCCTGATAGTATGAATTAATTGAAAGTACATGTGAAGGGTAAAGTACCCATGGGGCCCCCTAAATCCCACACAATCCAAGGTAGAACACCTAGCACCTACTACAAAGGAACAAAGCATGAAGGCCCGCTAAGAATGGGGAGTGGGTATGGATGTCCCTAAGGCCCGACAAGGAGATTGATTTTGAGCTAAATTTGACCCTATCGCAACAAAAACAACCATTGCCACTCTCAATGTAATCCACCAAGAGCACTTAAGGGCCAAGGATTCCCCCAAAGGGACCTAGTTAACATCTCATCATAGCATATGATGAGGAGTGTCTTGTCAATGCAGCCCACAAGATTTGAACCCACACCCTTCCCACCCTCCCTAAGGAAGGCAAAGGATTCATCCATTTGAGCATTCTTGGACACTTGCTATTCAATTTGTTGTCTCTTAGATAAGCACATTTCTACATAGCCCAAGACTTGAGCATTACCAAGAAATTTAGCATATCTTTCACTACTTATCTAGTACCCGTCGATTGTTTTATCCTAAGGACAAATGGATAGTCCAATTTTTACATGCTTTTTTACACAAATTGGGATGATATCTATCTTGTAAGTGTGTTTTTATGCATAATCCATATGGGGAAAGCTCATTGGTTTAGGTTCAAGTTTTTAATTTTGTGTGGATTTTTTTTTTGAGAGTAAAACGAATTGGAAATACACACTCACACACCCAACCTCATAAGGTAGAGGCACCCATCATGAGAGACTTATGGACATGTCCAACCAAGATTTGGACTCAGGACTTCCTCCCACAGCTTCAAGGCATCAGCCACTAGGCTACGCGGGCTCGGATGTTGTATGTGGATTTGTCCTCATATATATATATATATATGTATGTATGTGTGTGTGTGTGTATATATATATATATATATATATATATATATATATATATATATATATATATATATATATATATATATATATATATATATATATATATATATATATATATATATAAAGCACCTTGTACATATCACGCCTTACCATCTTGGTCAGAACTTCATTAACTTTGTGAACATAACCACATCATTCTTGTGGATGATCCATTTGAGGCAACAAAGATCTTTATCATTTGAATCCAAGGACCTCTTGAGGTGATTCATGCATTCTCTTGATTGTCTTGTGATTTGGACCCAAGCCCGAGAGTTTTCAAAATGGGTTGAGTCAAGGAGTTTTGCAAGTGAAGCGGGCATCACATTTTTCTTGTCTTATTGGATGTCGACCATGAGATTGCTTCACAATGATACTCTGTAAAGGAGCCTTCCTATTTCAAGCCCTCCATTCATCTCTTAACCTGAATGACTTATTGTATGGCATAAAGTACTCTTTCAGTGCCGCTTTGGATTTTGTTCATGGCTCAAATGGTTCTCACGAGGATTCAACGAGAACCATGCATGTGTCATCCTCCAAAAATGAAGAGGCTATCTTGACCCAACGTTTGCAGCCAACCTTTTGCAGTTCAAGGTATTCTTGCATATCATGTAGCCATTTTACCATGGCAAGTAAGTTTCTTCGCCCTCGAAACCTATCTAATGGGTGTTGATTTTAAGCCCTCAATCAATATAGAGACAAAGAAAATAGAGACAGGGTAGAGGATAGACAAAACATGCAAGAGGAGAAATGAGCCATGCTCCAAATATATTCATTACATTGCATGTTGAAGTACATGAAGTTAAAAGAAAGTATAAAGAATCTGCAAGGTACACAAGCTGCCCGTAACTCCACAATCTTCAAGGTTAAGCATAATGTACTCCAAATAGATAAGCTTCAAGGTGCTTCAAATTTGAAGATGATGAAGAACACACAACTCCACTTCTCCAAGTTCAAATATCTCTTCCACAAGCTCAAAAAGATAGTCCCACAAGTGATGACTTGAGTCCACAATACATATCTTTATATAGACTTTATGAACCCATGAAAAGCTCTAGGAAAATCTACTCAAAAAAGTTATGTTTTTTCTGCTACGCTTTGTAGAAGTGTTGTACTTGAGCTTTTCATGGTTTTCTATCTTGCCTATGTGGCATCAATATGAATCGTGCATTTATTTTTTCATATTGTCCTATATTTTAACAAGCGTTAATTACCTTTTCTTAAGTGTTTTTTCCACAATTTCTAAAATTTAGGGTTTTTTTAATCCTCAAGTAATTGTCAAATACCCTATTGTTATATACCATTGGATAGCTCTTGATGAGTACTATAACATGATGTAATAAAAAAAATTAGTCAAATTTTCACCAGTTTAATTAGCCCCTTGACCAAACTTTGATCACATAACTCTAATTATTTTGGAGCTACAAGTGGGATCCCTAGTGGAAATTTGCCCTTTTACACATATTTTCTAGCAATGGTGAAGTATGTCGATGGCGATGCACCACAGTGCACTCTCCTTTCCAAGAGCTCCATGACGATATGCTCGGAGTAGAAAACTGAGCTCCTAAGGCCGCACACAATACTCCACATAGAGGCTGCAGAATACGCAGAAAACACAGTACACAGGGAGCACGAAGACAGACTTCTTAGGTCTTACAAATGTGGTCGAACTTACAGTCTATGATTGACCAGGCCACTATATGTTTTATTAAAGAACATATACAAAGAAGTGTCTGGTGGCCATTTGGCCTTTCACATGGACATTAACGGTAACAATCTCCCACTAAAGGCCAATATGGCTAGAGTAACTATGGGAGAAAAATAAAGAATGATAAAGAATACCTGAGTGTAAGTATACAAACTATACCTCTCGCCTGATGGGCATGTTACACAGTATACAAGTGGCTGCCTAAGATCAAGAATCAATCAACCCCCATCAAGTGACAACAGTGTCGAAAGCTATCTTGTGGTAGAGCTTTAGTCAAAGCATCTGCAGCATTATCTCGAGTGTGAACTTTCTCAAGAATAATGCTCTCAGTGGCTAAGCAATCTCTAATGAAGTGATACCTCACCTCAATGTGCTTGGTCTTTGCATGATAGACCGGATTCTTAGCCAAAGCAATGGCACTCTGACTATCACTGAGCAAGCGAGGTACATGCTGAGGTAAACCCGTATCACAAGCAAGACGAGAAAGCCACAATGCTTCCTTACATGCCTCACTTGCTGCAACATACTCTGCTTCTGTGGTGGAAACAGTTGTACATTCTTGAAGACGAGATCTCCAAGAGATAGCACCTGCAGCAAAATGAAAAATGTACCCTAATGTAGACTTACGATTGTCTACACAACCACCATAGTCAGAATCTGTGTAACCAATAATGGATGCTTTCCCTCTACCTAAGCATAGACACTTGTCCTTAGTGCCACTCAGATATCTCAAAATCATCTTGACCGCTTTCCAATGTTTCTTGCCAGGATTAGGCATATATCTGCTCACAACTCCCACTGCAAATGCAATGTCTGGTCTCGTAGCTACCATAGCGTACGTGAGACCACCAACAGCAGATTGATAGGAAATTTTGGTCATGAATTCCTTTTCCTCATCTGATTTGGGGCAGTCATCCTTGCTCAATTTCACATATGTAGGTAAAGGTGTACTCAATGCCTTTCCACCCTGCATATTGAACCGGTGCAGTACTTTGAATATGTACTCACTTTGAGACAAGTATATGCATCTTTTACTCCTATCACGAGTAATGTACATGCCAAGAATATGTTTGGCATCCCCCAAATCCTTCATATCAAATGTCTGACTCAACTTCTTTTTGAGAATTGACAAATCATAAGAGGACTTCCCAGCAATCAACATATCATCGACGTAATGTATCAAGCATATCAAGCTGCCATCACAACATTTCTTTGTGTAGAGACAATGATCCTCATTGCTCCAAGAATAACCTTGGGACTTCATAAAAGAAGATGAGATAGAGTAGAGCCTTATGCGAGTGAAGAGAGAGAGAGAGAGAGAGAGAGAGCAGGAGACGAACTCTCTCATACCAAAGAATTAAGATAAGATAGCAAGGCGCAGGTTCCTCTCTCGTACACACATGCACTGATCTGGATATGAGTTGTGCCTATTTATTTCGCTATCAAATATGTCCTTTTATACAAACTTGGAGAGGCATTCGACCAATAAAGAGGTGATAAGGAGAGGATTGGGTTATCCTCTTAAATAGAGTGGGTTCACATACAAGATGAAGGATCAAAGCTCATAGCCAACAATCCCCCCTTGAGCTTGATTCTACAAATAGCTCTTTGGGAACTATCCTTTCCTCACAATCTAGACTAGGGTGGTACAAAAAAAATATGATTCCTTCCCATGTACAAAGAAGGTGGTACAATGTTTATATCCCTCCTTCAACAAACTCATGGGTGGTACAAATCCTTCCCTATACATATGAGGATCGTACAAAGGGGATGTTTTAGAACACATAATCATAGACAAAATTGTCTTGAGCTTCTTCTTCATTTGTCTCCTCTGCTATGTCGACATTGCTTGAATTTTTGTTGAAAGCTCCTTTGTTGTTGTTGATGTTGTTGTTGCGTAGACGACAATGCTTTGTAGCATGGTTGGTTTTACCACATATTTTGCAAGGGTTGACTTGATAGCAATCCTTCGACAAGTGGTTGGTGCGATTACAATGAATGCATTTTATAGCTCTTACAACCAAGGCATTTGTTGTGAATTCATCATGTGCTTTGAGCTTATTTTCATGTTGTTGTAGAGAATTAATGACATCCTCTAGCCTAGGGATAGGGTCCTTTTCTTTAAGAACAGTTACAATTTGCCCAAACTTATCATCGGGCACAACTTTGAGTAGAACGACTACTTGATCCTCATTTTCAATAGGGCATTGCACATACGCTAATTGGGTACATATGCTTTTTAGCTTGTTTACAAGAGTAGGTATATCTTCTCCTTGTGACATTGTAAGAGAATAAAGTTGCATTTTCAATGCTATTTTGGAGTTTCTAGAAATAGCTCCAAAATTTTGTTCTAGAGTGATCCATGCTTGATTTGCGGTGGTGCAATCATCCAAAAAATGTACATAGTTATCGTCAAGGGATGTGAGTAACATTCCAAATGCTTGCTCATCTTTTTCTGTGAAATATGGTAGCCCTCTTCTATGTTCAAGTGTTTCGTTTGGTGCTAATGGTTTTGTGACGGACCATAACTGTTTTGTCATGAGATAGCCCTTGATTTTTGTTTGCCATGTGTGAAATCCTTGACCATTGAACTTGAATAGAGGCTTTTCACTCATTTTGGAGAGGTCTTACCAAAGTGACTCACTTTGGCAGTGTCTAACTCCTTACAACAATTTTATTTGATGGGTTTATTATGGTGGGAAGGTCTTACCACTCAAAAATGAGGGTAGTGTCTAATCCCATAGAAACTTGAAGAAAGAAAAAAGGACATTCACATGCTACAAGAAATTTGTGAGCTTGCATATTGCCATTCTCGATATATTTATGATCGATGTGTGAGTACATTATTTGTGTAATGGAAAATTCAGGATGCTACCGCATGATGTTTCCATGATTAAAGGAGGAAATGCGCTTTAGTTGTTGCGTACGGAAATATAGAAATCAAGATAACAATACACAATCTCTGTAGATCACACACTTCGTACACCTCACATGTTTCTACTAAAGAAAAAGAGACTTATGTTGTATGTGCTAGTTTAAGTGATGTTCCCTAATCGAAGAAGTATCAGAATAACAACGATTAGAATTCCTGGAAGCAACGATTAGAATTCCTGGAAACACGTTCGACAGAGTGTCGTAGATGGAGTAACATATCTAGTCAACAAACTTATCGTAGTCGAGCAGTCTGAAGATTGCATTGGGCACACAATAGCAACTCGCTCCAGAGCTCTCTAAACATCTTCAGGTCATTGGTTGGGTGTGTTCAGTGCATATCTTCACACGGAAATTCGCAAGCTGCAAGATTTTGATATCAGCACATCATCTAGCCCTCGTTGCTCAGCTGCGATAGCGTTATGAGATGGCGAATTCTCAGCAAATACTCCCTACGAGATCAATGCCACCTAAAGTAGCTTCTGTGAAGTAGTCGCTAACAGCGCCACCTGAAGCAGTCGATAATAGAAGCTCCACATGGAGTGATAGACATATCACAGAAGAGTTGACGTTCCCTAGTCGACAGCAACCTTCACACCTGCATACGTAATTTGTGGAGTAGTGCAGATGTGTGTGCAATCTGCAGTGAGAACTTGCCAAGAGAATGGTTAAAGCTCTGATACCATTTGATGTCGCTTAAGCTTGGTGCTGAAGCTCCGGCGCCACAAAGACCGGCTGTTGCTTAAGTCTGATGTTGAAGCTCCAACGCCATAGAGATTTAGATACAGAAGATGAGATAGAGTAGAGCCTTATGCGAGTGAAGAGAGAGAGAGAGAGAGAGCAGGAGACGAACTCTCTCATACCAAAGAATTAAGATAAGATAGCAAGGCGCAGGTTCCTCTCTCGTACACGCATGCACTGATCTGGAAATGAGTTGTGCCTATTTATTTCGATATCAAATATGTCCTTTTATACAAACTTGGAGAGGCATTCGACCAATAAAGAGGTGATAAGGGGAGGATTGGGTTATCCTCTTAAATAGAGTGGGTTCACATACAAGATGAAGGATCAAAGCTCATAGCCAACACTCCATTGCAACGAATCCAAGCAACATGCGCAAAGTAGTCATCTTGACCACTGGAGAGAAGATTTCCTCAAAATCAACACCACGTTGTTGCTTAAAACCCTTTGCAACAAGTGGTGCTTTATATTTTGGAGGAGCACTATCTGATGTGAATTTCAGCTTATATACCCATTTACATGGTAAAGCTTTCCTTCCCTTTGGCAAAGGTACTAAGTCCCAAGTACCATTCTTGTGAATAGAATCCAACTCACTCTTCATGGCACGCTCCCACTTGACATGATCCTCTGTCTGCATAGCCTCTTTGTAGCAAGAAGGCTCACCGGCATCTGTTAGCATAACAAAATCTAAACCTGGAACATATCTATCAGGTGGATGTGAGACACGTGCAGAACGTCTCAGTGGTTGCTGAACAGGAACATGTGCAGACTGATCTGAATGGACATTCTCTTGAACATCCCTATGTGCAGCATTTTTATGCATGCTATCCGGACTTGTATCCTCAAACACAACTCTTCTCACTTCAACCTCCTTAATGGGTTGTTTATGCATCTTAGACTCATTAAAAATGACATCACTACTTCTGATCACTGACCGTGTTTCAGGATCCCATAAGCGATATCCAAATTGTCCTTCTCGACCATATCCAAAAAAAATGCATTTCTTTGACTTATGGTCCAACTTTGGTATATGAACATATACTTCACACCCAAAAACTTGAAGATGATCATAATATGGTGGTTTCCTTGTCCATAACTCTTGTGCCACTTTCAGACCTTTGGCAGTACTAGGTGAAAGGTTAATCACATGAACTGCAGTCAATACTGCTTCTGCCCAAAAACCTTGTGAGAGGTTTGCATGATGCAACATAGAGACTACTCTATCTTGAATAGTTCTATTCATCCTCTCAGCTACACCATTTTGTACTGGGGTATAAGGAGCTGTAAACTCTGTACGAATCCCTCTAGACTGACAGAAAAGGATGAATTCATGTGAGGTATACTCACCCCCATTATCTGAATGTAAAGCCTTAAGCTTAGTTCCTTTTTTAGTCTCAACTGAAGCAAGCCATTTTCTGAAAGTAGGGAATACATCATCCTTTGATTTGATAGGATATACCCAGACTTTTCTAGTAGCATCATCTATGAAAGTGACAAAGTAAAGAGAACCACCTAAGGACCTAGTGGGCATAGGACCACACACATCTGTATGAATGAGATCTAAAGGCTGAATTGAAGAGTCAATGTGCGTTCTATGCACATTTCTGTTTTGCTTTCCATATTGACAATGCTCACAAAATGAAAAATCAGAGAAAGATAACACAGGTAAGTAGCCAGAACGAGAAAGATTTTCCATTCCACTACGAGATATATGGCCCAAACGACCATGCCAAATACAAGCCATAGGCTGTTCAATAACAGCTAACAAGTGTTCTTTCTGTGATACAAATAAAGGATAAAGTGAGCCAACTTTGCTTCCTTTTGTAATAACCATATTGCCCTTTGATATACGAAAGGACTGAGCATAGAAGACCACCTTGTAACCAAGGTCATCAAGTTGACCAACTGACATCAAACTGCGTGATAACTGAGGTACATGGCGTACATTATGCATAGTAAATTTTGAACCATCAATGAACTGCACAACCACATCTCCAATCCCCACATCACACTGGTAAGAGTCACCAAGTCTCACGGTACCAAGAGACTTTGCTACATAATTAGAAAACCATTCTCTATGTGGTGTCACATGGAAAGAAGCACTAGAATCTAGCAGCTAGGTGTGGGAAAGAGAATCATCCATACGTGCCTCAGATGGCACAGTACTATCAAGTGTCAACACATCAGCATCATCAAAAATAGCATTAATTTCTTCAATCTTCACAGTCGAAGTAGATGGTGCAGGTAACTGTTTAACATGCCCATCAATATTATGTCCTTTACCTTCAGCATTCTTTAATGCGTAATAGTCTTTCTTCATGTGTCCTTTCTTATGACAATAATGGCATTCGATATCCCTCTTCCTTGATTTACTTCTACTCTTATTCCGTTGACCATTCTTTTCCTTGTTCTTGCTCCTGCCACGTTGCTGATTCTTTCCTTGGTAAGAATCACGAACATTATATGCATCTCCGCTCTGAGTGCTAACCATATATTTTCTACGAATCTCCTCACTCAAGAGTGCTCCACATATGTCATCATAGACGAGTTTACCACCAGGTGCACTGTTTCTAATAGTTGTGCAAAATGTATCCCATGATGATGGCAAGGTGCATAAGAACAATACTACTTTCATTTCATTATCCATATCCATTTTCTGAGCCTGTAACTGGGAGAATATAGCATCAAACTCATTTAGATGAGCAGCAACACTATCTGTGTCCTTCATACGAAGGTCATATAATTTTCTCATCAGATACACTTTATTTGATGTCGTCTCTTTTTCATATGTATTGCATACCTTCATCCAAAGCTCCTCTGCACTTTCACAGTCTAATACTATAAAGTAAACATTATCTGCCACGTGCAAGTGAATGGTAGACCTGGCCATTTCATCTAACTCATCCAATCATCTTCATCCATGTCAGTAGGCTTCTTTGAAATCCCATTTACTGGCTTCCATTGCCTCCTTTGAATCAGCACATCTTTAATTTGATTCTTCCATAGAGCAAAGTTTGTGCCATCAAATTTTCGGATCTCAAAATGGTCTTTGCCCTGCAAGTTATAGCTCCTCCTCGGAACACTAGCACTAGACCCTGATCCACCGGATGTGCCTGAGACCTCTGATGCCATGATGATAGAGAACTGAATAAAATGATAATGGAGCTAGAAGAGTCCAAACACCAACAAATAAGTGTATCAAGGAGTAAATCGACCACTGTATAGTTGACTAAACCAGAAATCTGGAAAAAAATTGCCAGAGTATCCTCTGCAAAATTAGCATATGACTAGTGTCAAAGTATCATGAAACTGCAAGTACTGACATGTCTACCTGCATAGTGAATCACTGACTCCACTGCATATAATCAATTATCCAAAAGAAGCCAACTAGGCTTATCGAGCACCTATGAACAACTATCATACATCTCCTATGGCGAGGCTAGATAAGTCTTCCACCTACATCACCGAAGAGACCCCGACATCTGGGTGTCTCCCAGTTAAGAAAACCTCACCACGACCCTCTTTATCAAACGTAAAAGGCTTTATACAAAGAACGTAACTGTTATATCAATGACCACATGGACGTACATAAGCGGTATCCACAGAAGCGTACATGATGTGTATGTGCTCAATATATGCAGTAAAATGACACTAAAAGGTTGAATACACAGCCCAAAAACTAGCCAATAACACCTGCAAGTGTTTATCAACTCTGATGTTTTAGGCTTAAAAAACCTGCATAAATTTGCAGCGGCTGCTCCACCAAAACTGAAAGCATCAACCACTTGGGTATGCAGGCTTGGACATGAGTAGTTGCAAGAACTCAAAGAGTTAACAGTTGAGAGTTGAGAAGATTGATACAAGTTCGCAAGATAAGACAAATTGTATTGATCAAGGGTCTGACGACGTATTAATTACATAGTCGGCCCGTGTTAACCACCACATGCATGCACAATTACAAGGCTAAATAGCCAGTCAGTGTTAAGCGTTGCAGACAAGCGCATTGCAAGAGGAACATTTTGAATGTGAGAGATAGCTTGGAGCATAAAGAAGATCTTTAGCCAAAAGTTAAAGTGTGTGAAGGAAGAAGACAAAGGTTGACTGAGGTCCCCCATGACGCCGGGGGTAAAGACCAAATTCGCATAACACCACGTTAAATCAAAAGATATTTACTATCATGGAGGCCCTCAAAGCCTATAGTAAGATATAATGCAGTTTTAAAACATTTCAATGTGTCAACAATTCAAGAATGAGTTGGGATATTATCCCATACACAATATATGTACATAGAATGACTGATAGACCAAACACACAATAGCCAAGAAATTAATATCTATAAGCATTTTCATCTATCCGCCTGACAATGTGATACACAGAATGTCATAACAACTTCAAAACACACAGTATATAAATTTGGAAGTTTTGTCTGTTTATAAAAAAGGGGCCCATCGTCCAATTCTCCACAGCTTTCCTGGGCCATGATGTTGCTATAAGCAATTGAAATATTGTGGTCCTTCAAAGTCAGAACAAACATGCATCAGCCTGTCTTGTCTAAGCAAATTCCACCATGCAACCCTTGGAAAATCTAAGAGTTGATCTCCACATTTCCTTTGGGTCGTGGACCAAAAGAAGACCTCGGATACTGTTTGCTCTCTTTCTATACCTTCCACTTCGCTAAAGCATAAAGGCAGGTGGGTGGTGTCTCCCCTCATATAGATCAAGAGTAAGCCAAGACTCTCTCCCAACTTTGCTATCATTTTCTACAATGGGCTACTCCATCCCATTCGATTACAACATTGCGCCACCCACAAGTATTCTAGAGATGAAGCAAGGGATTGTGCAATGAAATATCATCAGCATTGTTGTGGGGGGAAGAAGGCAATTGCAAGACTGCTCACCAGGGCCGTATCACAAAGAATGGCATGTCAAATGCATTGCAAGAATGATCACACTTTGACATCTCCTCATCTGCAACCTCAACTACAGAAGCTCGTACTCAACTCTTCTAAATGGATCTGCACAGCCTTGGCCGACCTTTAGAGGTAAGTGATCAAATTATTTGCAGAAAGAAAATGCACAGCATTCATCCTGCAGTTTTCCGTACAAGGAAACCTTCTGACACATGCCTGTGATGATCACCCAGGGCTGGACAAAGAAGGAACATAGAAACCAGTAGATGGTGAGGGAAGATGGTTGTAGGCAAGTCGTGCAGAGCCATTACTTGCATAAACCGTGGCCATCTCGAGGGGCAGCATAGACAAAGGAAGATCCTAAAACAGCCCAGAGAAGAGCAGCAAGGGAAGAGAGAGGAGACTTGCCTTCCATAGAACATACCCAGCAGATGATTCTGCAAACTGATGCACATCCCACAAGAGGGGAGCAGAAGCACACTTCAGCAACCCCCCCCCCCCCCCAAATCTCAACCTCACATGCAAGATGCAATCCCTCGCCATGAAGGTTCCACAAATCCTCATCTTGCTGCAACAAATTGGAGATGGACTTACAAAGGCATATCAAAAGAAACGGTAACAATAAGGACCACCACAACCCTCTTACACCCATATATTCAAACTTTCATGATGCTATCTAAAGATATAAACACTCAAAAGATCTCTCCCCTAAAGTCCTGGATTTCGATCTGAACTTTTGCTCTAGCTTAGAACGGTTAATGAACACAAAATAGAAGTGAATCCTGGAACAACCCAATGTAGAAACATCAGTCATCAACATGAAATAATGCAACAACTGTCAGCATACAGAACTGTACATGTTTAGGTAATAAACTCAATGTTCTCTAATGAACAAGAAGAGAAGATAAATAGCCCAAAAAACAAGTAGCTGCCATAAAACAAATACAACGAAATAAAACATGGGTCTGTTGGGTGTGTGTAGAAGTGCGAGAGACACACGAGAACCACACACAAGGAGGACAAACGTAAACACGCGGAGAAGACAAATGGCTGAAATAGCTCTCTATTGACGATGTTCAGAACTAAAGTAAAAGCTGAACAATTTCCCTAAGTACAAAGTACCACCACATATGCTGTAACATGGGAAAAAAACCTCTAACCAGCACTAGAGTAAAAAGTGCCCATGTATAGGGAAAAGGTTCCAATCAAAGCTACTCGAGAACACGTGTAAAAAACCCCCCCTCGAAGAAAATGATGTGAACACATACAAGGAGTGACACATTAGTACCAACAAGGTAATAAAGCTTTGCGAAAAGCTTCAAACTTTTCCCGTGAAAAAGTTTCGGTGAATATGTCTGCCACATTACCTTGTGTAGGCACATATACCAAATCAATATCTCCTTCATGAAAGCGCTCTCTCACATAGTGTTAATGCATCTCAATATGTTTGGTCCGTGCATGAAACACTGGTTTCGTGCAAGAGCCAATGCACTCTGACTATCAGTGAGAATATGTGTGGGAGCATCAATCTCCATGCAAAGATCCATCAATAGGCATCTCAGCCATATACACTCCACTGTTGCTATGAAAATTGCACTGTACTCAAATTCACAACTCGATGTCACCCAACGGTTGCTTCTTACTCAACCAAGGTATGCATGAGTCTCCAAGGAAAAAACAATTACCACTAGTGGACACGCGAGTTTCATAACAACCCGTCCAATCATTATCTGTAAAAGCATGCAAGCATGGTTGAATATCTCTTTCATAAAAGAGACTTAAGCTCAAAGTTCCTTTGAGATATTTAAACATATGTTTCATCGCTTGTCAATGCATGAATCGACTCAACGAGGAAACTACATACTATATATCCGACTTTGTGTTGCATGCATATATAAGACATCCCAAAGCCTGCTGATAAAGACAAGTGTCAAATGTATCACTGGAATCCTGAACTGAGAACCTAAATCTTGTCTGAACTGGTGTGGAAACTTGCTTGCAATCCTCAAAGTCAAAACACTGACTTAGCTTTTCAACATACTTTGCTTAATGCATAACAATTACCCCTTCAATGAATACAACCAGAATACCAAGATAGTAGCTCAAAAAAACAAAATAAGTGACATCAAAAGTATGCTGCAAATCAGCCATAAGAATGTGAAGTTTTGCATCACATGACCAGTCAAGAGTATGTCATCAACATAAAGAACAAGCACTGTAAGATCAGCCCCATCTTTGCGTACATACAATGTGTTTTCAATTGCACTACATGTAAAGAAAAGAGCCATCAAGTGCTTATGGATTTTGTCATACCATGCACGTGGAGCTTGCTTGAGACCATACAAGGCTTTATGCAAGCGACAAACCATATGCTCTTTCCCTTTCATGACAAATCCAGGAAGTTGCTTCACATAAACCTCTTCTTGCAAACCACCATTCAAGAAAGTTGTTTTTATGTGCAATTGATGTACTTTCCAATCTCGATGAGTAGCCAATGCAACCACAGTACGAATGGTAGTCATGCATGAAGAAGGTGCAAAAGTTTGCTCATAATCAATGCCATATGGTTGCGCATATCCTTTGGTAACCAATCTAGCTTTGTAGTGATCAATGCTCCCATGAGACTTTCTCTTAATCTTATAAACCCACTTTGTACCAATGGCATTTTTTTTTTTTGGCAATTCACATAACTCCCAAGTATCATTCGTATGTATCGAATCCATTTCTAATCACATAGCACTCATCCATAGCGGATGATCACATGCATCGTCAAAAGTAAGTGGCTTTTCATTACATGTTGATGCAATAAGAGAATGATCCACAAAATTACTTGATGAATGGCGAGAGCTTGATCTTATTCTACAAGGTAAAGGTTCACTCAATTTGATGTACTGCAAAGTTTGTTTCAGCCACTTTGGCATAGTTTGTGCACTCTTGATGGACATACATTCATTATGTAATAAATTATCAACATGTATATCCTTCATGGGTTGAATTTTGATGCTCATTTTCAACCATATTTTGATGCAAATGTTCAACCATGTGTGGTAGGAAATTTCTAGTAGTTCTGACAATTTTTTATTGAAAAATTTCAGCCATGTTTGGCTCGAAATTCTCTATAGTTTCAACTCTACTTGGCTGGAATATTTCAGCCATTTAAGCCTCAATTGGTTGGTCTAAATGGCCATACTCAAGCACACCACTTTGGAACAAAGTGACGAGTGTATCGAACACATCTTGTGAACTAATTGTTGGCTTCATTTTGCATTCAAGTAGAGGGAAAACTGAATTTTCAGTAAATACATCGTCTCGACTCACAATAATTGTGTTCGTCAATGGATGGTACAAACGATATCCTTTACTTTCAACACTATAGCCAACAAGTATACATTTCTTTGTCTTGTCATCAAGTTTGTGACGTTGTTGTGATGGCACAAGAGGATATGCCAAACAACCAAACACGCGCATATAATTAACCATAGGCTTATGTACATTCCAAGCCTCATAAAGAGTGATGACTCTCAATGCTTTTATAGGGCAGAGATTCAACACATAGTTTGCACACATGACCGTTTCCATCCAAAACTTATTAAGGAAGTGCTTTCCTTTAACCATACCTCATGCCATTTCAAAGAGAGTTCCATGTTTATGCTCGCCAATACCATTTTGATGAGGTGTATATAGCACCGTACATTGGTGTGAAATTCCTCTTTCACGAAGAAAAGCATTAAACTCATATGACATGTATTCACCACCACGATCCGTACGTAGAGTCAAAAGCTTGTTTGAAGAAAAATTTTCAACCATAGCTAAAAATGCTTTGAAACAAGAAAATACCTAATTCTTTGCTCTCATAGGATACACCCATGTATGGCGAGTAGCATCATCAATGAAGGTAACGAAATATATATTCTTGTCAAAAGATGGAGTCTTGATGGGACCACATACATCACTATGAACAAGCTGCAATTTTCTTGTAGTGTGTGTATGACAATTTTTTGGGAGGAAGAACAATGCATTTTTCCAAGAATGCAACCTTCACATGCATCCTTTTCAATGGACTCAAATGTTGGCAAACCAATAACCATAGTTGGTCAGGTACGATCCGTACGACAGGTACGGTACGTAACAGTACGATGCCAGGTACGTACTAATCATGAGGTACGAATCCGTACGATATTAGTACGATTTTTTTTTTTTTCTGTTTTTTCATGTATGTGGGAGTGTACACATATGAAAGGTACTTTTTGCCATGAATATGCATAATATTGTATCTATGCATGAAGATAATTGCTCTCTAACTAGCATAGCTGCAATACCAATGTATTTTCTTAATGAATTCAAGTCAAAATGGAAAATAAAAATTTTGGTACCAATTGATACGAATACGTACGAGTACGTACGGTACGAGAGGTACGTACAAATCTACTCGTACTGGTACGAGTACAAACTATGCCAATAACCATGTCCTTCTTTTGTGAGTAAAGCAAACTATTGAAGTTCAAGTTACCAAAACGAGCATGCCAAATCTCCATTTCAGCCATGGAAGAAGCATGAGCAACCAAGGCATTCGAGGCATCCCTCTTGTATGTGTATTCATGCGATACAAACCATTATATAATGTATCGTACATCACGATAATATCACCATTACTTAAATCATGAACCATACACTTATCATTAACAAAGTGTACATGAAGTCCAGCTTTGGCAATCAACGAAACTAAAATTAAGTTCTTTTTTATACCGGGTACATACAATACATTTTTCAAGAGAATCAAACGTCCATTTGCAACCATAAGCTCAATTTCTCCTACTCCAATGATAGGATAAGAGGCATTGTTTACACACACCACATGTCCTCTTTTGGGTGCATCTTTCAAAGATATAAAAAATCTTTTGCATGAAGTTATGTGCTTTAAAGCACCACTATCAAAGAACCAATCCGAATCAGCCTCACTCACAACCATACATCTAGAATGTAAAGATGCATCATAGTGACATGTAATAATACATGCCCAAAAATCTTGAGCCATGTTGGCTTCATCATTCTTTGCATTTGTTGAATTTTCAGCAATAGGCATGTCAGATTCCTTCTTTTCATTATGCTTAGCAAGCTTTCTATACTCATCACTAATATGGTCACCCTTTCGACAATATTTGCATCTTTTCTTCTTTTGCAAATCAACATCATTAGAGGAATGAGTGGAAGAGGAAGGTTGACTTTGGTTTTGATGAACCCAAAGCTGAATCATACTTGCTTTTCCCCTTTCGTGAGATAGCAAGTGCTTGCGTTTCCTCAATCAAACCCCTCTTATTCACTCTTGATTTCTCTTCTTGCAAAAGAAGAGACACAACCTCATCAAATGCATACATATTGGGATTCCCTTCTGCAACCAAAAGGAGTGTAGTGGCAAAGATTTGAAAAGATTTTGGCAATCCTTTCAACAATGCAGACATGAGTGATCCATCCGGAATAATCTCATCTATGATCGCCAATTGCTCTTTCAACTCCTTGATGCATGTCATATACACATCCACATACTCATTTTTAACCATACATACATCCTAAAAGTTGCTTTCTCAAGTATGCAACACGTGCTTCATTTCACACGGCATACAAAGAAGAAAGAGTGTCCCATGCATGCTTTGATGTAGAACACAACCAAATGTGTGGAACTATATGATGCTTCACAAAAAGTGAAATCAATGCATGAGCTTCAACATCTTTTCCATCCTATCTAAGTTGCTCCTATGTAGATGGAGAAAGAGTAACCATTGTACTTGAAGAAGAAGCTCCATCTGTGATGGTAGACTGTGAAGTAGAAGGACTTGTGAGTCTTTGATCTACATCTTCCACTGTTTCAAAGTTGTTTTGCAACAAGAACATGCTTTGTCATGCAAGACTGCATTGGATAGTTTGTCCGATCAAGCTTATCTTCAGCTTGAAGAATGTTAAACAAGTCATTGTTGCCTGTCATTTCACTAAAGAACAAGAATGTGATGAAATCTTTACTTCAACGAAAACTGAAATGAATGCTGAAATTTCAGCTCACAAACCATCACTCACATGGCGATCTTGATTGCACGAATGACTTCGAAATGGGCACAAAACCTTAGTGCAACTGATGGAAATGTTTTTTGGCAGCTCAAATTCACTGTTCTATGCTCTGAAGTCGATTTGCACTCTACAAAGTGTGCACCACCACGACACGAAAAACCAACACTTGAGGAGTAGAACATGCCATGATACCACTGTTGGGTGTGTATAAAAGTGCGATAGACACACGAGAAGCACACAGAAGGAGAACAAATGCAGCAAGACACACGGAGAAAACGAATGGCTGGAATAGCTCTCTCTATTGATGATGTTCAAAAGTAAAGTAAGAGCTGAATAATATCCCTAAGTACAAAGTACCACCACATATGAGTGAATCATGTATGTAGTAACATGGAAAAAAACCTCTAGCAAGCACTAGAATAAAAAGTGCCCTTGTATAGGGAAAAGGTTCACATCAAAGCTACTTGAGGAACACATAACTATAACAGGGTCAACATTGTGCCAAAGTATTCAAATTTCAGTTACCCAATGAAAATCAACCACACTGCATCTACAATCAAACTGAATGGCAAAAGATTTCAATTTTTTGCAGGTCTAAATATACTTGAACCAGCATTCACATACAGAGGTCAAACATACAATTCAGAATTATTATGGACAGTAAAACACAACATGATTCATTACACAATCATCACCAATCTCCAAGGCTTGCACTCAACATGATGTACACTTCTGCTAGCATGTGAACATCATTTTGTCATAGTGAAACATCATAACTTTAAGCGTGAAAGCATCAAGCATAGTGAAAAGTAAGCAACTTCCTACCGCAGCATGATGTTGATCATGTAAAAACAGGAAGTAGCTATCAGGAGCAGCATTACATTTTTAGACTACTCTTGAGAGGCATTAAAATAATCCACCATCAGTGAGCAACTTATGCTTGGGCTTGAAGAGAATCACTACAACAACAATCTTAGGAAACCACTCATAGAAGCCGTACATGCATACATACTCAACCTTCAGAAGTGGATAGCTAAATTAGCGACAACATTATAAGAAACCCTTGGACAGTCATGGAGGCCCTCCAAGCCTACAGTGAGATGTAATCATAACACAGTTTTAAAAGTTTTAAACGCAACTGAAGAATGTGATGGGAAATTATCCCATACAATATCTGTACATAAGGTGACTAATAGACCAGACACACGATGGCCAAGAAATTTACAGGCGTGAGCTAGCTGGGGTATGGTAATTTCATCTGATGACCTAACAGTGTGATACACAGAATGTACATTACAACTATACAAGGCACACTACCATAAATCTGGAAGCGCTGTCCGTGTATGAGGAATGGACTCATCATCCAATTCAGGTTCAGGAAGTGGCATGGGGGGAAGGAGTTCATGTGCGTCAAGGCTTGCTAAGTTCTTCAAATCAACCAATGAAAGGCAATCTAATCTAGTTATAACCAGATCTGCAGCTCCAAGCTCATAGGTAGGGTGCTTACCTGCCACTGCAATGCACTTCATAAAAGTATCATGAGCTGCTTCTATACTTGAATTGGAATTACCGATCACAATGCACCTTTCTGGTATTATGCCTAACATTTGGGCTCCATACATGTACATTTCTGGATCTGGTTTGCCTCTGTAAACGTCCTCAGCACTGACGATACAACTAAAACTATCTTTCAGCCCCACAACTTCGATAGCCTTCTCCATAGCTTTTCGGGACCTTGATATTGCTAAAGCAATGGGGATATTGTACTTTCTCAAAGTGAGAACAAACGCGCGTGCACCTGGTTTCTGTCGATAAATTCCACCATGCAACCCTTGGAAAATCTCCTCCCATCTCAGGGATAATCTCCGCATTTCCTTTGGGTCCCTGGACCAACAGAGGACCTCCGACACTGCTTGATCTATTTTCATACCTTCGGCCTTTCTAAGGATAAAGGCGGGTGGCGGGCGCCTCCCCTCGTCTTGAGCAAGAGTAAGCCAAGCCTCTCTCTCAAGTTTGCTATCATCTTCAACAATTACTCCATCCCACTCCATTATGACCCCGAGCCACCCACATCCCATTCTATGTAGACGAAGCAAGGGATTGTGTAATGAAATATCGTCAGCATTGTTGTGTGGGGGAGAAGGCAACGGCAAGGCTACCTCACCATGGCCAACATCACGACGAGTGGCCATGTCGAATGAGTTGAAAGGATGTTTCCAGTTGGACATCTCCTCCTCCTCTGCAACCTCCATTGCAAAAGCTCGTACAGAAGCCTTGTCAATGGATTTACGGAGTCTTGGTCCACATTTCTTGAGTAAAGAGATCACCTTATTTGCAGGAAAGGAATGCAAAGCGTTCATCCTGCAGTTTAGCGTACTAGGAAATATTCCGACACATACCTGCGTTGTTCGCCCGGGACTGGATGAAGAGGGAACGTCGAAACCAGTGGATGATGAGGGAAGGCGACCGTAGGCAAGTCGTGCAGAGCCATTACTATTATAAACCGTGGCCATGTCGAGGGGCAGCATGGACAAATGAAGATCGTAAAACAGCCGAGAGGGGACTGGCGCAGAGAGGGAAGGGAGAGGAGATTGATTTCACAGATCACGCCTGGCAGAAAATTCCGTAAATCAATGAGCGTCACGCAAGAGGAAGGCAAAAGCACGCTTGAGCTTCCCCGACCATCTCAACGTGACACGCAACTTGCACCGTCCCCGACAAAAATGTTCGACGGATCCTCAGGAGTCACGCCATCTCAACTGGTCGGAACCGGTAGGAAAGATGCGAAGAACCCCTACCACACAAATTGCTTTGTTACCAGAGAAGTGTCCCTCCATTACACCCTCTCATAGGGGTAGCACATGGACATGTTTTCGGGTGACCGGAGACCACTTTTTGGGTCACTCAAAAAGTGTTTCAGGAGCACATGGATGTCCGGCAATCGGATTTCGGGTGGCCGAAGACGGATTTTGGATCACCAAATTTAGGTGCACATGAAGGTTCAGTGACTGGATTTCAAGTGGCCAGAGAAATGGATCTTGGGTCATCGGACTTACGTGCACATGAAAATTTGGTGGCCAATTTTTAGGTTGCTTTAGATAGACTTTGGGACCTCATTTAGGTGCACATAGGGGTTTCATATTCAAAAATATACTATGGGTTTCCTTGCAATTTCAAAGTTAAAGCCTAGAGGAGTATGCCTCGGTAGAACCTCCATTTAAAAAAATATTTAGGCACACATGAGTATTTAGATCATCATATTTAGGCATCATATACCATGGATTACCAATCAATCATGTACAATACATTATATAATAAACCCATGAGTCTTTAATTCAAGTTGCATAAGTTGGAATGATACAAATATGATTAACATCATAAATGGATCTGCAATGTTTATCATAAAACACTAGGCATTGTCTTGATTCCACTCCCATGCAGTAATCTTCAATCCGTGCCCCACATTTACCTACATAAATGAGGACAAAAAAATGGTATTAGTTGAATAAAAGACATGGAAGGATTATGAAAAAACATGTTGTGTATACATTACCTTCAAAAGCATTCCATAAACTTTGCACATGTCAATCTTCAATTGCAGCTTGCTCGATGGAGAATTGTCTAAATAATGCCATCCTTACTCTACATGCTAGATCTCGTTTTGAGTAGTTGGAACCTCTTAATTCAACCCCTTCATTATCATTCGGATGTGGATCTTCTTGGTCATTAGCTTCACTCTCACCTTGTAATTGAACAAAATTATGAAGTAAACAACAAGCACTAATTATCACATACATACATACATACACACATACATACATACATACATACATACATACATACATACATACATACATACATACATACATACATATATGCATACATACATACATACATAAGCATGCACACATACATACATGCATACATACATAAACATGCACAAATACATACATGCACACATACTTCTATACATATATGCATTTCAACTATTACACATGCACAAATACATATATGCATACAAACATATATACATATATGCATTTCAAATGCATACATACATATATATACATAAACACATACAACATAAACACATAAATAAATACAAACAACATACATACATAAACGCATACATAAATAAATACAAACAAAACACATACACACACATAAATATATGTATGTGTATAAGCAAATACATAAATAAATGCAAACAAAGAACATGCATGCATGCATACATACACATGCACACACATACATATGAACATACATGCTTATATACTTAGATCTACATATATGTGCACACATATACAAAGATATAAAAAAAAATCAAGCTATGTTTTTTCACCTTTCGAATAATAGGACCTTCAAAAAGAAACAATGTAATGTAAAAAAAGTCATATGATAACATAAAAAAGTGAATAAATGAATAATAGAAATTAATAAATGAATAATAAAAATTAAGGTAATAGTACTTACCAAAGGCTTCTTAGACATTGTGGTACTTACTAAAAAAATACAACAAAAGATTGTAAGAAAGAGAATGTGCATGCATAGCTTGCAAAATAAAAAAAGAAGATTTGCATATAAGGTTTATGAAGGAGGTACTCTAATATACACAGAATGCAAGAATAAAGAGGATACTCTATTGCACAATAAGAGACAGGGTACTGTATAGCAAAATAAGAGAGAGGCTACTCTATTGCAAATATGCAAGATAATTGCAAAGAGAGGCTACCTACAGAGTAGTAGAGTATGTATGCTCTGTATGCTCAAAGCTTGAAAAGTTTGCAAAAAAGAAGTCCTTAATTTATAGGAAATTGGTCCTTGATGTGACCGTTTGTTTCTTCAAATGTGACCGTTTGCTTTTTTTTCGTGGGATTGATGTGACCGTTTGCCTTTTTTGTTCAGAAAAAGTAAATTAAAAAATATATGAACCCATCCGTTGAAAAATGGAATCTCAGATCACCCAAAAAGTGGGTTTTATCCCCAAAATCCAGCGACAGAGCGCCATGTCCGAGGCCCATCAGATGATAATGGCTACATTGCAAGACGATTTTTTTCAGGAAGTTCGGCCTAGGCTTAACCTTCTTGATTAGCTTGATTAATTGAAAGTATAAGTGAAAGTAATACTCATGGGATTCCTTGTATTTCACAAAACAGGGGTTACATGTCTCACACAGCCAAGATTATAGAGCTCGAAGACCCACTCAGGGCATTATCATAAGACCCAACATAAGGACAAGTTTGATGGGCCCAAAAGTTGAAGACATATCCATTTGGCTTTAAAATTACAACATAAGATGTTGTGCCAAGATTATAGAGCTCGAAGATTCACTTGGGTAGAACTTGAGAAGGCACTACCTTAAGACCCAAGATTATAGTGCTTGAAGATCCACTTGGGTAGACGTTGAGAAGGCAGTACCTTACGACCCAACATAAGGACTCGTTTGATGGGCCCGAAAGCTGGAGACATATCCATTTGGCTTGAAAATCGCAACATAAGGGGTATGAGGGTACGTGACTCTTCATCTCATAGAGTTTCACATGGACTAGATTTTGAATGTTTTGATGTTAATTTTTGGGTGAAGCATAAAGTGCATAAAGCACACATGATGGCTTCATGTGTGGATTTTTAGAAGCAAATGCATCACACTCGTATTGTGGTTTGTCCACACGAAATCTTCCAATGCCAAATGATGAGGGAAGATAATCTTAGATAATCCATGTAGACCCATTACTTGCATGAACCATGGCGATGTTGAGGGAGAGCTTAGAAAAATGAAGACCATAAAATGGTCAAAATAGGAGTAGAATAGAAGAGGAAGAGGAGACCTAGCTTTTGGAAATTACACCCAACAGACACTCTCATGACCATGATGATAAGCATCAAGAAAAGTGAATTTGTGTTTCTATAGGGTTGTATCAAGTATCCAAATGGCAAGGATTCTAAATAAAGGGAGCCAAATGGACATACAACAATATCCTAGTTTAGACAAAAGATATGATGGTTACAAGATAGTGGGATGTTAAGTAAAATCCCACATCTAATTTACATCCGGTAGGGGGGTAGGTGTTTGCAATCAAGACTTGAGCATGCACTTAGGACCCAAGGAAATTCTTGGAACTCAAGTTTCAGATATCAACTCTTTCTCCATTCCACCAAACAAATCGTTCAAATCATCACCAAAATATAAGAGTGCCTTTTGGATTATTAACCAACTTGGAATACTTGTGGGAGTAATTCAATGGAGGTCCAATCAATGTATAAGTTACTTTAGAGTATGTTTCATCTGTATGAGTTACTTTTAAAAAAATTGGGCATTGGTATATATGTGTAATTTGTTGGAATAAGGAAAATACAAATACAAAGCAAAGGAGTTGACCAAGTGCATTGGAGTTAGAGAAAGCATACAAAACATCAAAGGGAAGAAATTCCAAGGCGATAATCAAACTTCTCTAGAGTTTGTCTAAAAGTAAAGGGATAAGAACACTTTCAAAACACGTCTCAAGCATCTCAAGCACGAAGTTAAGAGTAATAAGAGCAAGATAGGAGATGAGATGGGTTGAGTGCTTAGATTGAGGATTTGGATAAGAGTAATTGTCAAAGGAACATTCGATTATGCTCATCAAGGATAGACTACATGTAAGGTTATCATAATCATTTCGATTACAAGATAACCTACAACTAACACTAGAAGTCTTACAACTCAAGGCTAATCGATATGGAATACAAAGGTGGACAAGCTTTAGAGGATGCTACAATGAGGACCATAGGTCTACATAATAGGGCTAAACAAAATGGGAGAGATCCCACAACTTGGGACCATAGGTATGAAAGAAAATGTCAAAACTATAAAATCTCACTTGACAAAGATCAATAAGATACAAGATAACATTATCATCATTTATGAAAGTATTAGATTTTTTTTCATTAGATTTGCCACATAATAGGGACTTGTTACATGTGTAAACATGCTTCACTTGCCACATCTTGCTTAGTAGATAGAGGAATTTAATGTAGTTTGTGATTTGATCAAGATGTAAATGATCATGAAGGTGTGCAAATTGCAAAGACACTCAAGTTTACTTATTTTTTTCACAGTCACTCAAGTTTATATTAGCTATGACCAACAACAAATATAGGAACCACCATGAAAGCTTACTCACTAACTAGAAGTAACTTATAGAATGAGTCACGAGTCAAGTATAAAGAACCACTAGAAAGAATGTTATCACCAATATATGTTGTTAATGGTACCAGAGGAAGAGGAACTCGGTATAGACAAAGAGGGAGTATGTAAGGAGAGCTAGAGCAAGATCGAAGGGGGCCCACCATAATAATTTTTCCAATAATTGGTGTTGCTCATAAATGTAAACATCATTGTAATGTCCAATAGTGATTTCAATCACTAAACTTTGTATTATAGAAAACCCAATTTTGCAACTTAGTGCTCCATTTTGTGCAAGTCGAGGAGTCATAGAGCTTGAGGAGCTTAGATGGAATGTACATATTGAATTTCATATTTAGAAGGTCCACCAAAATAATTTTTCCAACAATTGGTGTTGCTCATAAATATAAACATCATCGTAATGTCCAACATTGATTTTGATCACTAAACTTTGTATAATAGAAATCTCAATTCTGCAACTTAGTGTTCCATTTTGTGCAAGCCGAGGAGTCCTTGAGCTTCAAGAGCTTAGATAGAACGTACATACCAAATTTCTATTTTTTAGAGACTGTTTGATGTGGAGAAAGTGGTTTAAGATATAATTTTTAACTAGGCAAGACATTAGATGTGAAATTGGTCAGATCTCCCCAAGAATTATAAAAAGCACTAGAGAGCTCATTTTTGGGTCATTTTTGAGTTAGCCTGTATGAGATTTGGAGACTTTAAGAGCCTCTTTGTACTTTGAGTCATGATTAGAAGTGATTCTTCTTCTATTGTCTCACCTATTGTCTTATCCATGCATGTGTGCACTAGCATGCTTCTCACCTTCATCTTCACGCACATCACTCATTCAGGATCATCATATCATCCTTATGTCTTCACGGATTGAAAATTAAGGAGGTGGAGCTCCTCGAGATGATACTCATCCTTGACCAAAGCAACACCAAATTTGGCATCGTTGTCGAGGATTGCACTCAATGATGATTGTGTGATGGTAAGAGTGTTAGGAGATTGATGTTGGAAGGTAAGTAGTTAGATTTCCCAAGTTTATTCACTAGTTTTAGTATTCTTTTATCTGATCTTCACTACCTTCTTCCACCATAGGCAGACTTAATCATCTTCACCAAAAATTTCTGATTTTTTTCATATTTACCCAATCTTTCCCTTATTCCCCTCATCTGCTAGTGAGACAAAGAGAGTGTGTGTGAATGAGTTTTTTCTTTTGCATGCATTTGAGTTGTTGTGTAGGTTCCACCTTCATTTTTGAGCTCAACAATGTTACCATTTAATTTTTGTGTGTTTTCAAGTTCCACACCCATCAGTATGGTCTATCGTGAAAGACCGTAAAAGTGATGATTTTGAGATTGCATCCATAGCCTTGCATAGGCCTCCTCAATGCCTTCTTGGAGCACTAGATGCTTCAGCAAATTTCCAAGGTTTTGGCCCTATCGTGGCATGCCAAATGATAGGCCGAGTCTATCATGACAGAGATGCTTTTTCATGATAGATTGGTCTATCATGACAAATCATACATTCTATCATGATAGACTGACCCGATGGACCCTATCTATCGTGATAGACCACCGGTCAATCACGAGAGACACATCTATTACAGTAGACCATGTGGGTCTATTGTGATAGACTGACCACATGATAGAGAGCCCTCTATCCTGATAGACACCCCTATCTATCATGACAGGCCACCAGTCCATCGTGACAGACACACCCATCATCATAGACCATTTGGTTCTATCGTGACAAGCTGACCACACGATAGAGATCCGTCTATCGCAATAGACACATATGTATCATGATTGGCTGATTATCACAACAAACCAAAAGGATGATAGACCCCATTTATCACGATAGACTTTTATATCATGATATAACATTTGATCTATTGCAATAGACGTCCCATGATACACCTATATATCATGATAGACCATTTGGTCTAACGCGACAAACCACTCATGCGACAAGGCACTCTATCGAGACATACACCCTCTATCACAATAAATTGGCTTATCACGATAGACCCAGTCTATCATGACAGACTGCCTATACCAGTATAGTTAGGGTTTTGATTTTGAGATTATTGCCTATCTTTTAGGATTTTTTTTTGTGATTTTAGGGTCTGCAAGCTTTTAGATAAAGCGATCCTGATTATCACAAGGGTCAAGGAAAAGAAGCAATGCTTGGGAGAGACTACCTAGGCATCACAAAACATCCAAGGTGCTTGCATTGAGGTTGGAAATTCATTAAACCCTCTCTGTCAATTCTAGTATAGGCTAAGACATGGTGCTTCCCCTTAGGTCTTTCCCATTCTAGTTTTTTTGTGTCTACACCTAATCTCTCTCTTCCAATCATATGCACAAATCTCCCTTCATTTCATTCCTTGGATTTCTCTTTTTGTGTTCCTAGGACATGGGAATATCTAGCTCCATTTTGACTATGAGGGTTAGAAGACTTGTGTGGGGAGAAAATTTGGTCACCCTTCCACATGTATGCATGTCTACTATGATCCATAACAACAAATATTCTCTCAAAAGTGTTGTCCAAGTAAATATTCTTCCATGAAACCTCAGGATCCTTGAATTCATACATGATGACTCCAACTACATTGCTAGGTTTATCAAGTTTGATCTCCAAAAAGTTTCATTGGTTTCTCTATTAACAAAGAGTTCTATGTTGGAACAATGTCTCATATTCATCCAAAATCTCCAAACTTTTCAACGTATGATGTTTTCTAAAGTAGATCATCTACAATAAAATCACGTGGGCAAAAAGGATAACTCAATCGCCTCTCCCACTAGGCACATGGGTTTGATTCACACATAGCACAATTATGGAAAAGTTTTTTTTGTAAAAGCTTTTCATTTTTGCGGACATGAAAATTCAAGAGCAATAACTTTTGCTTTATTTAGCTACCCTTTTCAAAGGGCACATAAACTATAAAAGAGACATCTTGGGTCATTGTTGTATCATCTTCTCAAGGAGATTTGGCAACTGTTCAATGCAACTTGAAGGAGATCAAGGAGGTCCTCTACATGAGGAAGAGTTCCTACATTCTTGCAAAAGGTGTGCTCTACATTAGGAGTATCTACAGGAATTCCTTTCAGCCAACCATTAGCTTACTTGTTGAGTTACTGTGAGTAACAAGTTTGTTTCTATCCTTACTTGTTTCTTCACTAGTTCCTGATTTAGGTTAATCAAAATTCAGATTCACTGTAAAACAGTTCTAAATTGCTCATATCCTCGATATTCTCACACACACAATTTTTGTACCTCTTAGGCACATAATTTCTTTTATCTAGTTCCTATTTTTGCCTAGATTTAGATATTGTCAGTTTGTATCATATTCACACATTGTAATTTGACATTTAAATATCGCTTAGTGTAGGCGATCATTCTAGGTTATCATACACTTAGAAAAATCTGTCTATTCTCTCTCTATCTCTCACTCATCTCTTTTTTAGTAGTAAGGTGTGTATGCTAAGGTTAATGTGTTGGAAGATCCTGTAAACCTGTGATTTATTGTTATTGTGGCCCACCCCACTTCCAACATTCAGTATCAAAGTGTAGTTGACATACACCCTTAACAAGATGAGTGATTATAGACTTGAGAATGAATGCAAGCTTGAAGGGAGGTGTTATTATCCAATGTGGAGTTTTATGATGATGAATCTATTAATATCAAAGGACTTATGGAATACTATCAATGGTACTTATCCAAGGCTAAGAAAAGTTGAAGAAGAGGCTACTTCATCTTCTATAAGATCCCTTGTTCCTATTTCTACTCAGCATGAGGTTAGTGAAGAAGAAGGAACTACTTCATCATTAGGAATTCATATTATTTCGTATAGAACAGCAATCTAGATTGGAATCAAAGGATGCACTAGAACTTTCATATATTGCTATGGGAGTCAAGAGGCATATTATACCCCACATTAGGTCATGTAGAACCTCTCGATAGGCTTGGTTGGAGTTAGAGAATCTCTATTAGAGCAGAAACCATAAGGAGACAACTAGCCAACATAAGGATGAAAGTTGGTGAATCAGTTCATACACATATTTTGAAGCTTAAAGATTTACGAGATCATTTACTCAATGTTGGAGTCAACATTTTCAGATGAGGAGATGGTAAACACACTTCTGAACTCACTTCCATCCTCACATCATGCTTTTGTTACTTCTTTATCTCTCTCTACAAGAGATAGAGAACTTCCATTTGAAGAGTTGCAGTTCCTATTACTTCAAGATGAAGATCAACAAAAGATTATGGAAGAGAATGTTTAAGCCATGTTATCAGTGTCGACAGGAAAGAATAAGGACACAAAGAAGGGGAAGAAGAGTCAGTAATCCAAGAAGGAAAGTAAGTCTTCTAATCCTAAGTCTTCTAGTCCTTCTCCTAATGCTTCCTCTACACCCAAAGACAAGTCTCCGACTACATCTGATTCAAAGAAAGGACTATGCCATTAGTGTAAGAAACCAAGTCATGTCATAGCAGCATGCAAAGCAAGGATTTTTAATGAGAAGACGAAATCATCAGGTAATGGTGTTGAAGATGATCCAAAACCTAAATCTTCAAAGGTAGATTCAAATGCATGTGTTAATATTGAAGAAATAGGTTTTAATCAGGCGACATTAAATGCAATCTTAGATAATCCTTAGATTTTTCACATTGGAGCTAATAAGCATATGATAGGTTGTAGAAAGGGATTTTCTTCCCTTTCTAACTCTTCAGGTAGAAGAGTGACCATTGTAGATGGTCATGATTTGGATGTTGTAGGTGTCGGAGAAATAAATCTTAAATCAAGAGCATGTGGAAATTTCACAATTTCCAATGTTCTTTATGTTCCAGACATGAAGAAGAATTTGCTTTCTATCTCTACTTTCTTGTCAGATCCTCTCAGCTAATGAGGAGCATTGTCTAATTCAAGGTGAAAATAGAAGTGGCATGTTTGTATTGTCCAAAATTATTCATGCTATTGTTGCTAGGTCTACTACACCTAGGGAGAACATGAAGTTATGACATGCTAGATTTGGTCATATCAATTACACAACTCTCAAGCATATCAAAGATCAAGGTATGGTGGAGAATTTTCCTACTTTTGCTTTACCAGATGATGTAGAATCATGTGAAGGATGTCTTGAAGGAAAGCTTCACAAACTACCTTTCAAGAAGCATGGATAGATCATGACCACAAGGAAATTGCACATCATACATTCAGATGTGAATGGTCCAATGAGAACAGATTCAATTCAAGGTTTCAGGTACTTTGTTGTGTTTATTGATGATTTCTCAAGATACTCATGTATTTATGGTCTTAAAATGAAGTTAGAGGTTTTACCTACTTTTAAGAAATTCTTAGCTATTGCTGAAAATGAAAGTCAATCAAAGATCGAGATTTTGGGAAGTGATAGAGGAGGAGGAGAGTACATGTCTAAAGAGTTTAAGTCTCTTCTTGAAGACAAAGGTATTTCTCATCAATTCACTATTGCTTACATGCCAAAGAGAATGGTGTTGCAGAGACAAAGAATAGGATGCTTGTCGAGATGATGCATAGTCATCCAAAGGGAGTATGATGTCATCCAAAGGGATTTCTCCCAAGTTTTGGTTTGCTCTTGTACATACAACTAATCACATTTTGAATAGGTCTTCTACAAAATCTTTGAACGTCATTACACTTTATGAAGATTTTTATGGAAAGAAACCCAATGTGAGTTACTTCAAAGTTTTTGGTTCCCCATCTTATTTTCACATTGAGAATAAGAATCATGATAAAATTGATGTAAAATCCATTAAAATTGTCTTTATTGGTTATGCAATTGAAAGCAAAGGATACAGATTCTATGTCCTAGATACAGGTGATATCCTACTCTCATGCAATGCATATATTGCAAAAAGTAAAATTTATGATAAGAAGGAAGAGATTCCAAAATTCATAAAAGCAGATGACTGTGCATTTTTCAAAAGGAATTTGGATTCTTACATTCATCCATACAAGGGGGGTGATAAACCTTCTCAAAACCTAAGAGATGCAGGTGAAGAAAAATTTACATGAACTACATTAGTACTTTGTCCATCATCTTTACCTCTTGAAGTTTTAACCCAAAAAGTTGGAGAAGGTTCCAGATTTCCAAAAGAAAGAGATACTGAAGAACCAGAAAGGCTACCACCACTTTTCAAGAATACACTGAAGTGGTTATATGAAACCTGGAAGGACTGTTGGAGTTAGACGTCTGCGGAAGCACGCGAACAACACAAGGAAGAAGAAGAAGCTTGGAGCACAACACACAAGGCTGAATGTATTATTAGAGAACAAAGATAAGTAGCCCATTAGGGCAATAGGCGTATATACAAGCCGGGGGAAAAAAACCTCCTAAAGAGGGAAAAAAGTGCCCCGGCGGTCCTAGAGTGTTCACACACATCACTACCTAAATATATCAACAAATCCCCCCTGGGAGTGATGCGGTGAACAAGGAGCTGGCACTCATGTATAAGGAAGTGCCAAGCTATGTGGAAATCACTCCACAAAAGGAAGTAAGCTCAAAGCTTTGCGGAAAGCTTCAAACTTCTCCCTAGGCAGAGCCTTCGTGAAAAGGTCTGCAATGTTCTCCTACGTGGGCACATATGCCAAGCTGATCTCCCCAGCAGAGAACCTCTCCCTGACATAGTGATAATGCACCTCAATGTGCTTAGTGCAAGCATGGAACACAGGGTTCCTCGCAACTTCCAATGCGCTCTGACTGACAGTGAAGATGGTGGTGGCAGAAGACTGGCCAACACCCAAATCAGCCATAAGGCGTCTGAGCCACACACACTCAACAGTCGCCGTGAAAGGTGCCCTATACTCAGCCTTACAACTGGAAGTGGCCACAGTAGGCTGCTTCTTGCCCAACCAAGATATACATGAGCTACCAAGCATGAAGCAAAAACCACTGGTGGACACACGAGTGTCATAGCAACCAGCCCAATCTGAGTCAGAAAAAGCATGCAAATCTGGCGGTAGTGATCCCCCCTTGGGATAAAACAACCCAAGTAGCCGAGTACCACTCAAGTAGCGAAAGATACGCTTAACCGCCTTCCAATGCGTGACTCCTGGGCAATGCATAAACATGCTCATCTGTGAGATAGCAAACTGAATATCTGGCCGAGTAATGCATAAGTAAATCAAGCATCCAACAGCCTGCTGATAGAGAACAGCATCAAATGCATCTCCAGCATCATGAAGACTCAATCATAAACCTGTCTCCATAGGAGTGGCAATAGGCTTACAGTCTTCAAGGCCAAAACGCTGCAATAATGTGTCAATATATTTCGTTTGACACAAAGCCATTCCACCATCAACTTGCATAAACTGAATGCCCAAATAGTGATGCAAATGCCCCAAATCAGACATCTCAAATGAGGCATGCAAATCAACCTTAAAATCAGCAATATGCTTCTCAATAGGACCAGTGAGCAGCATGTCGTCTACATAGACAACAATGATCAGAAGCACATCATTAGCGCGCTTAACATATAAGGTGCTTTCAGTTGGACTGTTCTCAAAACCATGTGCAATCAGATAGGCATGTATCTTCTCATACCAAGCACGTGGTGCTTGCTTTAAACCATATAACGCCTTCTTTAACCTGCACACCTGGTTTTCATGCCCTTTCTGCACAAAGCCACGGGGCTGAAAAACATACACTTCTTCATGCAAGTCACCATTCAAAAATGTTGTTTTAATGTCCAACTGATGTACATTCCAACCATGATGGGCTGCAAATGCACAAATGCTCCGAACAGTAGTCATACGGCATGTAGGTGCAAAGGTCTCATCAAAATCAATGCCTCTTTCCTGCGCATAACCCTTTGCAACAAGCCTAGCCTTATACCTGTCAACTGTACCATCAGGTTTACGCTTCAGCTTGAATACCCACTTAGTGCCAATGGCCTTCTTGCTAGGAGGCAAGTCACATAAAGACCATGTACCATTCTTCATTATAACATCATATTCAGATTGCATAGCAGCCATCCAATTTTTTGAATTTTGTGCTTCATCAAAAGAAACAGGCTCATTCTCATCACAGAGACTAGATGCAACCATAGCATAGCAATCTGATGCAAAGGAGGCAGTATGAGAGCCTGAACGAGTACGATATGACAAAGGTGCATCTAATTTGCTGTCACGCAAAGTCTGCACCAGCCATTTTGGCATAGTTTTTGCCTGCTCAATATCAGCTCTCTCATCAGCAAGTGCATCATGTAAATCTGCATCAGAAATGGAATGATCTGCATCATCATATGAAACCTGCAAAGGCTGAGAAGTTGCCTCATTAGGACCAGCACTAGACTGTCCACCTGTAAAAAGAGGCATCAAAGTATCATACATGTCTTTGGAGCTAGCAGATGTCTCCTTAGTACATGAAAGCAATGGCTGAATAGCATCCTACACAAATACAACATCACGACTAACTAGAATGCATTTAGTCTGTGGATGATACAAGCGATAGCCTTTACTTTCAGAACTGTATCCAACAAAAATACATTTAACTGCTTTATCATCCAATTTTCTGCGATGTTGTTCAGGCACTAATGCATATGCCAAACGACCAAAAACACGCAGATGAGCAACAGATGGCTTGCGGTCATGCCAAGCCTTATATGGAGTGATAGACTGCAGTGCTTTAGTGGGACACCTGTTCAGTACATATGCTGCACACATGACAGCCTCAAGCCAGAAACTATGAGGTAAAGCCTGACTCTTGACCATATACCTCGCCATCTCCATGAGAGACCTGTTCTTCCATTCAGCAACTCCATTCTGTTGAGGTGTATACGGCACTGTACATTGGTGTTTTATCCCAGGTTCAGCCAAAAATGCATTAAAATCTGAAGACATATATTCCCCCCCTCGATCAGAACGGAGGGTGCCCATTTTACATGCTGACAGATTTTCAGTCAAAACCAAAAACTGTTTGAAGCACATGAACACTTCGGACTTTGCTTTGAGTGGATATACCCATGCATGCCTAGAAAAATAATCAATGAAAGTCACAAAGTAAAGGTAATTTCCAAAAGAGGGTGTCTGCATAGGACACAGACATCCCTATGTACAAGCTGCAATTTCTACGTAACCCGAACTGAACCATCTTTTGGAAAGGAAGAACGCTGCATTTTGCCCAAAATACAGCCTTCACAAACATGTTTTCCAGGTGCCTCAAGTTTGGGCAAAGAGGACACCATTTCAGATTTCTGCAGGCGTAGCAAACTAGCAAAATTCAGATGACCAAAGCGTGCATGCCAAAGCTTTGCATTTGACATAGCCTGAGAATCTTGAACTGCACATGCCGAATCATTCACAGATCTTTCATAGTCTATGAGCTTATACAGCCCACGACATAAAATGCCAGAAGCAATAATCACATCGCCATTTGAGAGATCATGAACTGTACACCTGTCATCAATAAATTTCACAACCAAGCCAATCTTGGCTAATGCAGAAACTGATAATAGATTCTTTTTTATCCCTCGCACAAATAAAGCATCTGACAAAGTGAAAGAACTACCATCAGCAGTAGTCAAAATGATCTTACCAACTCCCATAACAGGATAAGAGGAGTTGTTGGCGCATGTAACAGTATTCCCTGTAGGGGCAGGCTCGAGTGAAGAGAAGAAACTACGCTGCGAGGTAATATGTTTGGTCGCCCCACTGTCAAAGTACCAAACATCTGAATCTATTGCAGACATGCACTGATCATGAGAAGATGGGTCAAAACTGCAGACAGTAGTAAACGCCCATTCTTCTTCCTGCACAAGATTTGCAGACTCTGTTTTTGGTGTAGAGGCCTCTACAACAACCATTCCAGCCTCTTTCTTCTTTGCCTCTTTAGCAGCTAGTTTTGGACAGTTCTTTATGATATGATCATTGCCTTTACAATACTTACAAAACAATTTCTGCTTTTTTGATTTTTCTCATCTTTGTCTTGGTTCTTTGAATGTGCAGCATTTGCAGATTTCTGCTTACTAGTAGAAGAGCTCCATTTTCCTTTGCCCTTCTGACTAGCCAGGAAAGCATGATCTGCAACTCGCATAATGGACGTGTTCTGCCTGGACTGATCTTCTTGCAACAGAACAGAGACTAACTCCTGAAATGATAAGGCATTCGGATTGCCTTTCATCATGAACCGAAGAGTAGAAGCAAAACTCTGATATGAGTCAGGAAGACCATTCAGAACGGTCTGCACAAGTGAGCTATCTGGTATAACCTCATCAGCAGAAATCAACTGTTTCTTCAAATCTTTGATCTTCGTTAGGAAATTGTCCATAGAATCACCTTCATTCATGTGCTCACTCTCCAATTGTTTTCGGAGATAAGCAACACGAGCCTCATTCCTAGCTTGGTACAATGTGGTAAGTGTATCCCAAGCATCCCTAGCTGTTTTGCAAGAGTGTATGTGAGGAATAATGGCACGTTTGACAGACAAAGCTATCAATGCATGTGCCTAGGCATCTCTGCCATCCCAACAAATCTGCTCTGCAGTAGGTGCAACAGAAACAACAACACGAACAGGAATCTGCACAATATCATCTTCGACACCATCTTCATCAGCTCCAGCACCTCCAGCACCTGTATTTGTAGTACCTGTAGTCGTAGGTGTAACAGGACGTCTTTCAACACCCTGCACAATGTTCCACAGTCCTTTTGCAACCAATACATGTCGCATCATATAAGCCCATAATGGGTAGTTGGTACCATCCAACTTATCCTCAACAGCCAACATACGGAATACATCACTGCTTTTAGCCATGGCCGGTGACTAAAATACCTTGATGCAGAAAATTGACTGTATCTCAAAAAGTTGAAGGAACTGCCTAGACGAGTTCTACTAGACTTGTAGCAGACTTCGAGACGCTTAAACTGGCAAACAGAAACTGGTATATACCTTTGGCACAAAAGGACAAAATAGCCTGCACAAGCGCTACGATAGTGCGTTCGGAGGCCGAAACGAGCTCAGATCGCGATTTCGGCACCACATAGCGAAGTTGTTTTGATCTCGGAAACACCCTGAGTATGCTCACCAAATTTCGTGCGAATTTGAGACTACAAACGGAGGAGTGTCGACGGTGCCCTAGATGAAGCGACGACCTGCTCTGATACCAATTGTTGGAGTTAGACGTCTGCGGAAGCACGCGAACAGCACAAGGAAGAAGAAGAAGATTGGAGCACAACACATAAGGCTGAATGTATTACTAGAGAATGTACAAAGATAAGTAGCCCATTAGGGCAATAGGCGTATATACAAGCCGGGGGAAAAAAACCTCCTAAGGAGGGAAAAAAGTGCCCCGACGGTCCTAGAGTGTTCACACACATCACTACCTAAATATATCAACAAGGACAATGGTACAAGGAATACACTATAAGAACTAGACGTAAAACTAAGAGACAAGTAGACCAAGTAAATTATTTAGAACATTTTGAGATTCATAATATTTTAACTCTTACTTCAGTTGAGAATGAATTAGCTAGTATTCAAGATGCACTACAAAGTGATATGATTATTATAGGTCCCAAAGATTCAGATCTTTAGTTATTTAAAGTACAACTTAAGCATCATTTGATGTAAATGACTTAAGGATTTTGCATTATTATCTTGGGATTGAATTCATATACAGAGATGAGTGTATCCACATGACATAGCAAAAATACATTGAGAAATTATCGAAAAATTTTGACATGACAGATACCAAGCCTATGCAAACACCTATGGATGTCAATGTGTCATTACAATCGAAAGCAGGTTCAGAACCATTTGATGCTACATTATATAATCAAGCATTTGGTTGCTTGCTATATCTATGTAATACATGTATGAACATTGGGTTTGTAGTTTCTCAAGCATCCAGGTTCATACACAGTCAACTCAAGATTTAGTGGAAATCAGTTAAGAGATATATTTGCAAAACATTAGGAAGTTTTGTAGGTTATTAAACCTTGTACCATTGTGACATTTAGGTATGCTTTTCAAAGGGCACATAAACTGTAAAAGAGACCTCTTGAGTCATTGTTGTATCATCTTCTCAAGGAGCTCTAGCAACTACTGAACTCAAGTTGAAGGAGACAAGGAGGTCCTCTATATGAGGAAGAGTTCCTACACTCTTGTAGGAGGTGTGGTCTACATCAAGAGTATCTCGAGGAGTTTGTGTTAGCCAACCATCAGCTTACTTGCTAAGTTATTGTGAGTAACAAATCTATTTCTATCCTTGTTTCTTCACTAGATTCTGATTTAGGTTAATCAGAATTTGGGTTTGCTACGAAATAGTTCTAAATTGTTCATACTCTCCATATTCTCACACATACAATCTTCATACCTCCTAGGCCCACAATTTCTTGTATCTAGTTCCTATTTTTGCCTAAATTAAATATTGTAAGTTGTTATCATATTCACACATTGTAATTTGACATTTAAATATCAGTTATTGTAGGTGATCATTGTAGCTTACTGTACACTTAGAAAAACTTGTCCATTCTTTTTCTATATCTTACTCGTCTGTTTTTTAGTATTAAGGTGTGTATGCTAAGGTTCATGTGTTGGAAGATCCTATAAACCTATGATTTGTTGTTATTGTGGGCCACCCCACTTCATTCTATGCTTAAGTTATCTTGGGGAAACAAATTTTGGAGTGATAATCCTTGACAAGATTGATTTACCCCTAGGAGATCTTGGTTCTCTTTCTTAATTTTCTTGATCCAGATCTCCTATCTCCAACTCTAGTATGATTGATCCGAATTCATCAATCCTATGAAGTAAGTTGATTACCACATACATGGTTCCTTGCTTATCTATGTAGGAACCATCTTTGAATTTGACTAGAAGGTGATCAATTCCCAAGGGTTTCTCTGATTTCTCAATTGGACCACTTATCTTCTTAACCCATTCTCATAGATGTGAACACCTATGTAGTTGGTTCTCATATATTCAAGTTCAGTCTTATAGGGACCTTCTGGGGTATCTAAGTATGCTATCCTTGAACTACATGTAGGCCTTTCCATGCTAAAAGACATCTCCGAGTCTCTAGTACCTAGGCTTACTTCATAAGGGTAATCACTCAATTATTGGGCCTACAACATAGCAGTATGATTAATACTAGCTTTCAATGATCTCAAGCTTTGTCTATTAGTTTTTCCTTTGTGTCTACCTGACCTAAGGTTCATGAATTTGATCCCCTTAATCTTCCTAATTGTTTTAGAGAACACATATGTTGCAATGTTCTTTGGAGTACTTTTTAATGTCCTTTGGTAATTCTATTATCTCGAGGTATATTCATCTAGAATGACTTGCATTGTTTCACTTAGCCTTGAATCGTCACTTTAGGTTCTTTTCCTTAGAGTTATCACGATCGTATTAACTTAAGGTCTTGAACAAAGTTCTTTAAGTGTCTTGGACTTAACTTCTTTAAGTGTCTTGCACTTGAGCAATAGGAATCAAAGGAGTATGGATGACTTTCCTCTACCAACACCAAGAGAACATCCTATAATTTTGAAACTATTAGTGAATTCCATGAAGAACTACTTTGATTGGGATATCCTTACAATCATATGGCTTACAATCACCTCGTTGAATTCAAGAAACTATTGAGAGCAAAACAAGACGATGACTTGTGTACTCAATATGAGGCTTTTTGGGCTTACCCTCAAAACACAACCCTAAATTGGTTTCAACCCTTGCTTCAAATAGATAGATAGAGAGGCAAAGAGACAAAAAGAGAGACAGACACAAAGATAGAGGAATAGTGAGAGACATACATACATACATACATACACACACATACACACACACACACACACACACACACACACACACATATATATATATATATATATATATATATATATATATATATATATATATATATATATATATATATATATATATATATATACATACATACATACATACATGCATACATACATACATACATGCATACATACATACATACATACATACATACATACATACATACATACATACATACATACACACACACATACACACACACACACACACACACATATATATATATATATATATATATATATATATATATATATATATATATATATATAGAGAGAGAGAGAGAGAGAGAGAGAGAGAGAGAGAGAGAGAGAGAGAGAGATACAGAGATATATAGATAGCTAGATAGATAGATAGATAAATAGATAGATAGATAGATAGATAGATAGATAGATAGATAGATAGATAGATAGATAGATAGATAGATAGATAGATAGATAGATAGATAGATAGATAGATAGATAGATAGATAGATAGATAGATATACAAAGAGACAGACAGATAGACAGACAGACAGATAGATAGATAGATAGATAGATAGATAGATAGATAGATAGATAGATAGATAGATAGATAGATAGATAGATAGATAGATAGATAGATAGATAGATAGATAGATAGATAGATAGATAGATAGATAGATAGATAGATAGATAGATAGATAGATATCCCATGTGCACAGACAATTGCCCTCAACTCGATATAAGGAAGGCCTCACTTCACTCCCCATAAGCTCATAAGCTCAAGCTCTTGGCAAGAGTGTCCACTCTCTCCTCATGGAGTCATCAATGCTCTTAGAGAAACTCGCGTAAGTCCTTTCATATTAATCAAGTTCATTATGTTTTCATTTCTTTTGTTTTATCCTCCTTAATTTAATTAGTGTGTGATTAATAGTAGATAAGGAGTTCTTTTCTTTCTTTCAACATGGTATTCGAGCATAGGTTTAGGATCTTTATTTTCTCTTATCATTTGCATCATGGTAGTCATCTTTCTCTTCCCTCCCTCCCACCCTTTTTCATAAACGTGTTTATAAGCACTATTTATCTGTCTCATATTTTGTTCATATGCTAAGAGTTGCATCATTAGAGCTTGTGATTTCTATATCTCGTTCATTAAGGAGTATTAGCATCATTTTCCTTCTTTATTTAGTATTTTTTAGCATTGTATGCATACCATCGTTTGGGAGATCTCATTAGTCCTATCACTATAGCCGTTTATTCCAAGCTCAACACCTTCCTTCATGTCTTTTTTACAAGGTTTTGTTGAAGTCCAAGATATCGTGGGGTAATCTGAAATGAAAGCTTGCGCCTCACTATCCGCGAGCTAACAATGAAGGGCGAGCATCTCTATCCTTTTAGCACAACTCCACAAATTTGAAGAAATGATGGAAGGTTCCCATTCCTGCGTTCGAGAGGGCTTCCTGTGCTCTGGAGCATGCGTCAACCATAGAAGCATTTCTTAGCAAACAGAGCGTGCATGTATTCAATCCCATCCTCAGCTGCAGACCCAACAGTCAAGAAAAGCGTGCTCTCTGTGCACACTCACAGATAGAGAATGAGATGCACTTGTTGCACATGAATGCTACAACAACTGCGATTGCAGCCGTTAGGTCTAGCGAACGTGACTTGGGTGGTTTTTGGCACTCAAAAAAAGCGATTGTCCCTTTGTGACAGAGGCGGAGTTTCACTCAACACTCAGATTGTTCCTTACGTTGAAGAGAAGGATGAAGACGATGACCATGAGGCAGAAGATGGTGGCCATAGTTGTATTACCTTGGACCTAGAGAGGTTCGGAGTCTCGCATGTTATGGCAATCAAGCGCTTCTCTGTACCATCATGGAGCCTCCCCTATACTCGACTCAGAAGGAGTGCTACAGGATTTTGTGCCTCAGGCGCAGCTCCAACACCCTCTTAGTACAGACGCAACTACAAGCGCAAGGATATGAACAATAGCTACAGAGAGAGAGAGAGGCAAAATGGTGTTGTGCGATGCCACGAGTCTCTGAATGGTTTTTTTTTTTTTTTTTTTTTTTTTTCTTTTTTGAATGGAGGTTCGGCCGAGGCTTACTTCCAGAAGCTTTAACTTTGAAATTGCAACTATACAAGGAAGGGCATAGTACCCATGGGACCTCTCTTAGCCCACAAGAATAGGGGTTTACAAAGTTGGTTTAAACTGCGATCACAACTACCACGGTGCAGAACAAGCAATGGCACAACCATATGATACATTCCAAGTTTAACATGTCCCTTACATGTAGCAAGTGGGGGTTGAACCTTCGCCCCCGCTTCAAAAGGCAAGCAACCCACTCACTTGGACAGCGGCCTGGGACCAATAAGCTTGCAATAAGCGTCTTTGAATGGATATTGTTGATGACCAATAAGCTTGCAATTGCATTTGTTTATTACATAAGCAATGATGTCACTTTGAAGTTGATTTCTCTCTCACGCAAGTGATTAGTTGGCAGTTCGACTTGTCATGGTTCATTCAATGCAGTAGATGGTTCTATTTTGATAAGAAAACTATTCAATTGCCTCAAGTTTTAGCTTTTCATGAGTTTCACCCACCAAACAAAATGCCTTATTTCTTTTCGAGTTTATTTTCATCATTCTACGGGTTATTAAAACTATGCATAGATTTTTCTAGTTGTATCAATCCTATGGTTGGAATTTGGAGCTACAACCATTATCTCTGTGAAGAAAATTTTTTAAATATTGTATGAATTTTTGTCAAGATCAAACAAAAAGGAAAGCTTTATGATTACTTGTAATGGAATTAGACACCACTATGGCTAAGCATAGTAGGACCTTCCCAATGTCATTAAAAGAAATGTTTATGCTATGTAGCTTTACCTCACAAATATGTGCAACGCATGACATCAAAAAGCAATCTCTACATATCGAAGGCATCCACATCAAGAAGCAAAGAAGATGACAAAGGCACATCAACAAAAAAGGACCAAGAGGAGCTTGAAGGATCCCACCAATGGATCACAACAACAAGGCAAAAGGAGTAATCAAGAGGAATATGCAAATAGATCGAAAGCACCAACTACCCATGGCAAGAACATATAGTACCTATGATAGGCCTTTTACTTCGTTTCTTTGATCCAATCAAATGTCTCCTACATGTTTTAATGTGATGCTTGTGTTTTCACCTATCTCAATAATATGTTCTTGATGCTTTGGAGTCTTCAAGTTTCTAAATAATTGCATACTACATGAAACATGGTTGCCACACTACTTTGTATGTACCAAACTTCTTCACTTTGTTTTCTAGCCTCATGTCAACTCCTCGTTGCTAAAAGATACCCATTTTCATTTGAGGTAGATGAATTTACATAATTACCTTGACCTTTGTAATTATTGTTGTCTTCTCTTGATTCTCTATCTTGCATAAAACCCTCATTTCCCACAATATAGTGTCCATTACTTTGAAATGATTGGTTGCTCCTTCCTACGTATCCATCTTGTCTTGCTTTAAATCTTCCTCATACTCCTCTTGATTGACTTCCACTTCATTTATTTCATTGTTGTTGACCTTCTTGGTTGTTACCATTGGTGACTGTTATTCCTCTTACTTTTGATCCACCTCTACTTGTCCTTCCTCTACTCCCCCTCTTCCTACATAGAAGAGTTGATTTTGGTTTCCTTTTGACTTTAATCATTCTAAGTCCAACTTCTTGGTGAACATGAGTGTAATCATCTGCTTAAAATCTAGTAATGAATCTCCTACATACATTGATAGTCGAGGCCTTCCACTTTTCATCCTCCCTTAGTCCATTCAAGGTGTCGACAATTGGATCATCCTCATCTATAACACATCCATGGGACACTCGAGCATCCAAAAGTTTGTGAATTTTGAGAATATAATCATTCATATATTAGCAAGGATTCTTCTTCATATTATTCAACTCATTCTTGAGCTAAATCTTTCTAACCTTTATTGATGTGTAAGACAATCTCTCAAGGCACTCTCATACTCTCCTAGAGGTGTCTAGGTCTTGTATGTGATCTATCAAGGAGTTACTTACATGTGATAGAACAAATATCTCTCTTGAATACATTTTTTCCCATTTCTTTGTACCTTTAAGAATTTCTCCCTTGATATGCAATATGATGATATGCGATCAGATTTTATCTTGGTACCAAGATTTTGAAATGTATACGCTCCACTATCATTATTGAGCTTGACATAGTCTCCTTTTTCCCCAAACCTTCTTGCACTTGATCACTCCTTTAGCTTCAATGATATGATTTCTTTGTATTTGGTAGGTCCTTTGATTATCCTTCAATGTTCTATTGTTAGGTGATCACTAGATTGTGCCCTCCGACTAGAGTAGACAATATTCTGGAAATATGCATATGATTGCAAGATCACACACATAGGGGAAATAATATGAATGATAGTTCCTTCAATCTGAGATTGATACGTATAGATAACTCAACTAGACGTGATACATGAGATCCCACAACTCGGGATCATAGATGTGAAACAAGATATCTAGATTATAAGAACTCCCTTGAGGGAGACTAAATATAGGAAATAACTCGATAAAATCTCATACTATGAGATAATAGATGAAAACACAAGATGTCTAGAATTCTAAAACAAACATGACTAGAACGAGGAGCAAGACATGAACTGGAGTTGGAACTCAATAAGTACTTACTTGGTAATCAAAACTCCTTGAGCTCCTAGGATTGGAATTGACAAGACTAAGGATATATGTGACCAAGCCCTCCTTATATTGACATTGAAGGACATTTGCAAATCGATCATACCATCAAATGTCATCAACTTGAAACAAAACCTCCAGATATCAAAATCAAGCAAGTAGACAATCGATCTTAGGGTTTTTACTTGTTTTAGACACGATGGAGGGATTAGGCTCTTCAAATTTTGGACAAATCATAAGATATAGGAGTTCATGTGAAATCTAAGGTTCAAGATAGTTTCCTTTATGTCCGTGACATCACCCCCCTCTCAAGGGATGAGTTCCCTCGAGGAACAACCATATGATCTTAAGATATTCTTGGACTTGAATCTTCATAAGTCTTGGTCTTTGTAGAGTTCTTGGTATATGATACTCAAGCACAATGATGATGGATATCCATGATGAAATTGGAAAGGGTTTGTAGTTTACCTAGATGCAGAATCCACTACTGATTCTTATGATGAGATGTATTTATCTTTTGAATTTAATGATTATTCCTTTGATATGGGATGATGATTGTGGAATTCCTAAATCCAACTTTTTTCTTCTTCTTAGGACATCTGAATACCATATGATCATGATCTCCACAATCAAAGCATAATCCATTGTCTTTCTGATGCTTTCTTTTCCTTTGTATAAGTCTACTAAACTTCATGTGATCCAATTGCATATGCTTTGGTGTTAGATTCTTCCAAGATATATTAATTGAGGAGCTGAGCTAGAATTTTATTAATGATCTTGGATAAAAATCTTCTTCTTTTGCTTTCTCTCGAACAACCTATTATCACTTGATCACTTAATTCATGAATCATTCAAAGTATTTACCTTAGGCATGGTTAACATGAGGTCCTTGACATCACCACATAATCCCATTCATTCAAAGATAAACTTTGGTCATGGTAAACATGAGGCCCTTGGCATTGTCACATAAGCCCCATCGAAATTGGTTGATAAAGTAATCATCATGCCATGTGAGATCACAAGTGATTCATCTGAATTTTGATGCACAAATAGAAGCACACCTATTTCCTTGATGTAGGTTCCTTAGCTTTGTTTTGGAAACCCTTCAATAATTGATGTCTCCAAAACAAGATGTGAACTCTTGAACAAAGGCCTTGAAATAATTAAAAGTATCCATATCCTTCTCAAGTATAGGTTCAAACCATGAAAGAACAAGGCCACTTAATAGAGTTCCTATGAGTCCTACTTGAGAAGCATCATCTAAGTACCTATCTAGTTGCATTCTTTTGAATAGTTTCACTTGTTGCAGAAATCCTCAAAACCTTGATCTTGTCCCATCAAATTTTTCATGCATGCTCACTTTTGGACTTTTCTTCATATTGATTGCCATGTGGGTACTTGAAGAAGATTAATTTACTATGATCTATAGCTCTTGGATTTGCCTTTGAAGTTTTGTGATTATAACTTGAATACTTTGGTGTCCAATCCTTCATTAGCTTTCTCGTATATCCTGGAATTATTATTGAATAATTTTAAGTGCAAAAAAAAATATTTACGAATAATCTTGAGGGTGTCTCGACTTGATGAGCATAGTCTTGCCAAAATATCAGGGGAGCACTATATTGTGTCCTCCAACTAGACTACATAAGATTTCAAAAATATGCTTATAATTGCAAGATCAACCATGCATGGAAAATAATACAAGAATATAGAACTATTACAAGAAGTCTCACAACCCAAGATGAATAGGTATGGATAACTAGCATAGACACGATACAAGAGATCCCACAACCCAAGATCATAGGTATGAGGCAAGATATCTTAATTAAAGGAACTCCCTTCAAGATGAACTAGATACAAGATATGACTAGAAACTACTTCGTGCTATGAGAATAGAAAGGGACAAGACTATATGTCCAGGAACTAGATTAGACAGGACTAAAACAAGGAGCAAGACAAGAACTGGAACTAGAACTTGGCAATTACTTACTTGAAGATCACAGCTCCTTGAGCTCCGAAGACTAGCATTGTCAAGACTAAGGATATGTGTGGCCAATCCCTCCTTATATAGGTGTTGAAGGGCGGTTACCGATTGATGATATCCTTGATGAGTTCATAACCTCGGAACACAACCTCCAAATGTCAAATTTAAGCAAGTCCCCAAATTCTGAACGAATCATGAGATATAAAAAGAGATGTGAAATCTAAAGTTCAAGACGGCTTCCTTTGTGTTCATGACACCTATAACGGGATGTGATACCATTGATGGAGACTCCATTGCTAAATGCAAATTGAAGATAATAGATTCTTCTTAGAACCTTAGACGATAACACACAAGTATATTGATTTCACTCATGTTGATATATTTAGCTAGTGATGTGTGTGAACACACTAGGACCGCCGGGGCACTTTTTTCCCTCTTTAGGAGATTTTTTTTCCCCGGCTTGTATATACGCCTATTGCCCTAATGGGCTACTTATCTTTGTACACTCTCTAGTAGTACATTCAATATTGTGTGTTGTGCTCCAAGCTTCTTCTTCTTCCTTGTGTTGTTTGCGTGCTTCCGCAGACGTCTAACTCCAACAATTGGTATCAGAGCAGGTCGTCGCTTCATCTAGGGCATCGTCGACACTCCTCCGGTTGTAGTCTCAGATTCGCTAGAAATTTGGTGAGCATACTCAAGGTGTTTCAAAGCTCGTTTCGGCTTTCGAATGCACTATCGCAGTGCTTGTGCAGACTATTTCGTCTTTTTGTGCCAAAGGTATATACCAGTTTCTGATCGCCAGTATAAGCGTCTCGAAGTCTGCTACAGGTCTAGCAAAATTCGTATGGGCAGTTCTGTTCAACTTTTTGAGATACAATAAATTTTCTGCATCAAGGTATTTTAGTCACCGGTCATGGCTGAAAGCAGTGATGTATTCCATATGTTGGCTGTTGAGGATAAGTTGGATGGTACCAACTACCCATTATGGGCTTATATGATGCGACATGTATTGGTTGCAAAAGGATTGTGGAACATTGTGCAGGGTGTTGAAAGACGTCCTGTTACACCTGTAACAACAGGTACTGCAAATATAGGTGTTGGAGCTGATGGAGATGGTGTCGGATGATATTGTGCAGATTCCTATTCGTGCTTCTATTTTTGTTGCACCTACTACACAACAGATTCCTTAGGATGGCAGAGATGCCCAGGCACATGCATTGATAGCTTTGTCTGTCAAACGTGTTATTATTCCTCATATTCGCTCTTGCAGAACAGCTAAGGATACTTGGGATACACTTATCACATCGTACCAAGCTAGGAATGAGGCTCGTGTTGCTTACCTCCGAAAACAATTGGAGAGTGAGCACATGAATGAAGGTGATTCTATGGACAGATTCCTAACAAAGATCAAAGACTTGAAGGAACAGTTGATTTTTGCTGATAAGGTTATACTAGATAGCTCACTTGTGCAGACTATTTTGAATGGTCTTCCTGACTCATATCAGAGTTTTGCTTGTACTCTTCGGTCGATGATGAAAGGAAATCCAAATGCCTTGTCATTTGAGGAGTTAGTCTCTGACCTGTTGCAGGAAGATCAGTCTAGGCAGAACATGTCCATTATGCGTGTTGCAGATCAAGCTTTCCTAGCTAGTCAGAAGGGAAAAGGAAAATGGAGTTCTTCTACTAGTAAGCAGAAATCTACAAATGCTGCACATTCAAAGAACCAAGACAAACATGAGAACAAAATAAAAAAAGCAGAAATTGTTTTGTAACTACTGTAAAGGGAACGATCATATCATAAAGAACTGTCCAAAATTGGTTGCAAAAGAGGCAAAGAAGAAAGAGGCTGGAATGGTTGTTGTAGAAGCCTCTACACCAAAAACGAAGTCTCCTTGTGCAGGAAAAAGAATGGGCGTTCACTACTGTTTGCAGTTTTGACCCATCTTCTCATGAGCAGTGCATGTCTGCAGTGGACTCAGATGTTTGGTACTTTGATAGTGGGGCGACCAAACATATTACCTCGCAGCGCAGTTTCTTCTCTTCACTCGAGTCTACCCCTACAGGGAATACTGTCACATGCGCCAACAACTCCTCTTATCCTGTTATGGGAGTTGGTAAGATCATTCTGACTACTGCTGATGGTAGTTCTTTCACCTTGTCAGATGCTTTATTTGTGCCAGGGATCAAGAAGAATATTTTATCAGTTTCTGCATTAGCCAAGATTGGCTTGGTTGTAAAATTTGTTGATGACGGATGTACAGTTCATGATCTGTCAAATGTCGATGTTATTATTGCTTCTGGCATTTTATGTCATGGGTTGTATAAGCTAATAGACTATGAAAGATCTGTGAATGATTTGGCATGTGCAGTTCATGATTCTCAGGCTATGTCAGATGCAAAGCTTTGGCATGCACACTTTGGTCATCTGAATTTTGCTAGTTTGCTACGCCGACAGAAATCTGATATGGTGTCTTCTTTGCCCAAGCTTGAGGCACCTGGAAAACATGTATGTGAAGGCTGTATTTTGGGCAAAATGCAGTGTTCCTCCTTTCCAAAAGATGGTTGAGTTCGGGCTACGCAGAAATTGCAGCTTGTACATAGTGATGTCTGTGGTCCTATGCAAACACCTTCTTTTGGAAACTATCATTACTTCGTGACTTTCATTGATGATTTTTCTAGACATGCATGTGTATATCCATTGAAGGCAAAGTCCGAAGTGTTTTTGTGCTTCAAACAGTTTTTGGTTTTGGCTGAAAATCTATCAGGTTGTAAAATGGGCACCCTCCGTTCTGATCGAGGGGGGGAATATGTCTTCTGACTTTAATGCATTTTTGGCTGAACGTGGGATAAAACACCAGTGTACAGTGCCGTATACACCTCAACAGAATGGAGTTGCTGAACAAAAGAACATGTCACTCATGGAGATGGCGAGGTGCATGGTCAAGAGTCAGGCTTTACCACATAGTTTCTGGCTTGAGGCTGTCATGTGTGCAGCATATGTACTGAATAGGTCTCCCACTAAAGCACTGTATTCTATCACTCCATATGAGGCTTGGCATGATCGCAAGCCATCTGTTGCTTATCTACGTGTTTTTGGTTGTTTGGCATATGCACTAGTGCCTGAATAACATCGCAAAAAATTGGATGATAAAGCAGTAAAATGTATTTTTGTTGGGTACAGTTCTGAAAGTAAAAGCTATCGTCTGTATCATCCACAGACTAAACGCATTCTGGGTAGCTCTGATGTTGTCTTTGTGGAAGATGCTATTCAGCCATTGCTTTCATGTACTAAGGAGACATTTGTTAGCTCCAAAGACATGTATGATACTTTGATGCCTCTTTTTACAGGTGGACAGTCTAGTGCTGGTCCTAATGAGGCAACTTCTCAGCCTTTGCACGTTTCATATGATGATGCAGATCATTCCATTTCTGATGTAGATTTACATGATGCACTTGATGAGAGAGCTGATATTGAGCAGGCAAAAACTATGCCAAAATGGCTGGTGCAGACTTTGCGTGACAGCAAATTAGATGCAGCTTTGTCATATCGTACTCGGTAAGGCTCTCATAGTGCCTCCTTTGCATCAGATTGCTATGCTATGGCTGCGTCTAGTCTCTGTGATGAGAATGAGCATGTTTCTTTTGACGAAGCATAGAATTCAAAAAATTGGATGGCTCCTATGCAATCTGAATATGATCCTATAATGAAGAATGGTACATGGTCTTTATGTGACTTGCCTTTTGGCAAGAAGGCCATTGGCACTAAGTGGGTATACAAAATGAAGTGTAAACCTGATGGTACAGTTGACAGGTATAAGGCTAGGCTTGTTGCAAAGGGTTATGCGCAGGTTAGAGGAATTGATTTTGATGAGACCTTTGCACCTACATGTCGTATGACTACTGTTCGGAGCATTTGTGCACTTGAAGCCCATCATGGTTGGAATGTACATCATTACATGCTTTAAAGCAAGCACCACGTGCTTGGTATGAGAAGATACATGCCTATCTAGTTGCACATGGTTTTGAGAATAGTCCAACTGAAAGCACCTTATATGTTAAGCATGATAATGATGTGCTTCTGATCATTGTTGTCTATGTTGACGACATGCTACTCACTGGTCCTTTTGAGAAGCATATTTCTATTTCAAGGCTGATTTGCATGCCTCATTTGAGATGTATGATTTGGGGCATTTGCATCGCTATTTGGGCATTCAGTTTATGCAAGTTGATGGCGGAATGGCTTTGTGTCAAACGAAATATATAAGCCTATTGCCACTCCTATGGAGATAGGTTTACGATTGATTCTTCATGATGCTGGAGATGCATTTGATGCTGTTCTCTATCAGCAGGCTGTTAGATGCTTGATTTACTTATGCATTACTCGGCCAGATATTCAGTTTGCTGTCTCACAAATGAGCAGGTTTATGCATTGCCCAAGAGTCACGCATTGGAAGGCAGTTAAGTGCATCTTGTGCTACTTGAGTGGTACTCGACTACTTGGGTTGTTTTATCCCAAGGGGGGATCACTACCGCCAGATTTGCATGCTTTTTCTAACTCAGATTGGGCTGGTTGCTATGACACTCGTGTGTCCACCAATGGTTTTTGCTTCATGCTTGGTAGCTCATGTATATCTTGGTTGAGCAAGAAGCAGCCTACTGTGGTCACGTCCAGTTGTGAGGCTGAGTATAGGGAAGCTTTCACAGCGACTGTTGAGTGTGTGGCTCAAACGCCTTATGGCTGATTTGGGTGTTGGCCAGCCTTCTGCCACCACCATCTTCATTGACAGTCAAAGCGCATTGGCAATTGTGAGGAACCCTGTGTTCCATGCTCGCACTAAGCACATTGAGGTGCATTATCACTATGTCAGGGAGAGGTTCTCTGCTAGGGAGATCAGCTTGGCATATGTGCCCACGCAGGAGAACATTGCAGACCTTTTCACGAAGGCTCTACCTAGGGAGAAGTTTGAAGCTTTTCGCAAAGCTTTGGGCTTACTTCCTTTTGTGGAGCGATTTCCACATAGCTTGGAACTTCCTTATACATGAGTGCCAGCTCCTTGTTCACCGCATCACTCCCACGGGGGATTTGTTGATATATTTAGGTAGTGATGTGTGTGAACACACTAGGACCGCCGGGGCACTTTTTTCCCTCTTTAGGAGCTTTTTTTCCCCTGGCTTGTATATACACCTATTGCCCTAATGGGCTACTTATCTTTGTACACTCTCTAGTGGTACATTCAATATTGTGTGTTGTGCTCCAAGCTTCGTCTTCCTTGTGCTGTTTGTGTGCTTCCGCAGACGTCTAACTCCAACAACTCAATCTCTAAGACGCAATAGAGAGTTGTCGAGAGACTGTAGACACTCATTGAAGACTATAATAACTTTAAAATGAAAAATAAGAAACTAAATTTGGATTCTAGTATCTCATACAAAAAAGGATAGCATGATATACTAGAGAAAGAACTAGTCAATGTATGAATCGACATCCTAGAAGTGATATAATTATTTCTCCCAATATAAATAGATCAAGTTTGATGTATGAATCTAAGACAACAAGATAGGATAATAATGCATAGTCACTACCTAGGGATACAAAACAAAAACGTTATATGGCGGTCTATAGGTTAAGTAAGGGGTTTGCTCCCTAGAATCTAAACTAATCCAAAATCAACTAAAAATATGCAGAATGAACACATACAACTTGCATTGCTCTTTGAACTCGAGGTGTTCCTAGGTGATACATCTAGCCCACTCAAAACTTAACATCCTATATTTTCATTTTCAACTTTTTCTATATGCTTCAATATAATGCCATATTTTACATTTATACACCGAATTCCATGTCATTAAATATCACACCTACTTACCCTCACATGATGTGTGACTTCGTTGTAGCATTTATATCCATTTTACGCAAGGGAATATCCAATAAAAACTATGATCTTCTACTTTTGTATTCAAGATTTATCCTCAACTCATAAGTTATACAAACATATACAATAAATCCGAATATTTTAATGTGTGATGTTTTAGTCTAACATATCAACTCCTCCTCGGGTGTAATTTTAATCTATTAAAACAATCAAAGTTCCATTCATAATATACATAGTGGTGAATACACCTTCCTATTAACAATGAAGCATCTTCCTTTTAATCATAAATGATCTTTCAATTTCTATGATACGTAGGTTTTTCATTCAAAAATACCATTTTCTTGTGTATAACCACATGATCTCAATGTTTGAATATACCAATCTCATATGATGTGTGTTTGAATATACTTTCATATCTCCTTTTCCACCATAGCTTCAATTTTCTCCTTCATGAACTCGACCCATACTTTTCTTGTAGGCATGAGTTCTACTAGTATTGAACTTTTGCATTGCTTCATGGTGTACTCAAGCTAACTATGCTTAGTTCCATGAGATGGCCAATCCCTTGAATTCCCAATTTCGCTAGCCTCTCTAAATTTCTTTTCCAATTCATATATTTCATGTTTCCATTCTTGCGTTGTCCTTTCCCTCTCCTCTTGAAGTATCTTCAGTCTTAATTTGCACACCTTAATTATTGGATTAAGCATGTATAGTTTGCTAAATAAGAACTTAGCTTTCTATATCAATACCTAATAATTTGACACATTCATGATATGTATGTGTTAAATTTTCTCTCAAGATTGTTTGGATAATTTTTTAATAAGTGCCCTTTTCCATACTCAAAATAAAATTTAACCTTTACTTTTGATGCGGCTATTGTAGTAAGCAAAATTTCTTGAATCGATAGGTTATCCTTGTATTCATTACATAGTTCTTGCCTAGCTTTGATTTGGTGCCTAAGAAGAGGTGGCTTGACAATACTACTACTCCCTCCGCAGTGCATTGGCTTTTCCTTGTATTGTTTAGGATAGTAGGATAGGTGCCCTTGACAATTTGAAATTTTCCTATATTCCTCATGATAGGTAAAAGGGCATTATATATTAATTCCATAGTCATTGGTGTCATCAACATAACTGATTCTCCTTTTGACGTGGAATACCTTAGTGACATAACATTCAAGGGGATTGGTGGGAGTTATCCGAACACAAATAGATGTGTATAATATTCATTGTACTCATATTTTGGGTTAGGTGCTTAATAGTGTTGTTACGCTTATGTGTCCGTTGAGTAGCTTAGATGTCAACTATTTTCCTATACATGAGCACTTTTTACTCTCGAGTTGGTTGGAGATATACTCACATGTGGTGATACATCATATTTAGGGATTCACTTACAACCCTTACTTTACTCAGTCTCATATTAGCAATAATTGTAGAAAACTCTTCCAACCATTGCATTTCTTTTTGTCTCGATATCCTCCCCACTTGTGTACTTCTTTTCATGCTTTCTTACTCTCTCACATACCCAACAATGGTATCAAAGAAGATTCAACTCTTCAACCTACTCTTTTTGCATCCACATATATTCAGACTTTCAATCATGCAAATCAATTCCAAAGCATAGAATAACAATGTGCATTGCTCGAAGAACAATTCCACCACGTGCACTTGGGTTTCATACCTCTTTCAAAGTCATTTGTATAATCAAAATCGTAAATGTATTGTGAGCTACATTTCAACTTTGGTTGATGTCATCTCTTGCTATTTTGAGTGCTTGATGCAATGGTAAGAAACATTGGCTTATTTGGTATGCTTCAAGCCAAAGATAAGCATGATGGGACCAACTATCCAATGTGGTTTTACATGATGAACCACGTTCTTGTTGCAAAGCAGCTATAGAACATAGTGGTAGATATCGCCAAGCAATCTGATGGTTCTCTTATGGGAAATTGTTGTGCATCAAGCAAAGTATATTGAGAAAATTACTTCAACATTTTAGTTCTGATTGTAAGCCTATTTTAATACCAATGGAAACAAGATTTAGGTCCTTAATTGAGGATGCATTTGATACTTCTCTTTATCAACAAGTTGTGGGATGTTTAATATATGCGTGTAATACAAGGTTGGACATCAAGAAAAAATCACTCCCAAAGGGTGATGAAGGGGGAAAGGTATCACAGTTACAATCTCACATGCACAAAAAGAAGAGGAAATAGGTTTTAAAACATATAGAGAAGGACAAGCATGAATTTCTTAGCTTAGTTCTCCAAACCCAAGGGGTAGGGTGTCACAATTCAATCTCATAGGCATAAAGAGAAGAAATAGGTTCCAAAACAAATAGAGATGGATGAGCATAAAATTCTTAGTTTAGTTCTCAAATCATATGTATTTATCCCAAAAGGCTGAAAATGAAAATGGTATTGTACCAAGAAATGAAAATTATATTGTCCCACAAAGATGAAACCTGTGTCATCCCACCCGTAAATTGAAATTGAAAGATTTCTATATAATTTTAGAAAAAACATCGACACTTAAGAGGCTGAAGAACTCCTTGTCCTTAGCAATTTGGAGTTCATTCTTCTTGGAAATACATTTGAGGATGGCTATTATGTAGCAACCTAACCTAGAATTGAATAATTTTTTAAACACTCGTGGACCTTTTCGCCTCGATCTTCATCCTTGCTTTCCATCTTCTTGGAAATACATTTGAGGATGGCTATTATGTAGCAACCTAACCTAGAATTGAATAATTTTTGAAACACTTGTGGACCTTTTCGCCTAGATCTTCATGCTTGCTTTCCATCCCCCTCCCCTTGATTAGCTCCTTGCTTTTCCACTTCTTTGGCTCTTCCTAGCCTTCTTCGAGCTTTTTATCAAGGATCTCATGCCTTTGGTTTGATCCATTACCACATCCTTCCAACAGAGTCTGAAAAGCCATCCCTCTCTAGGAATCCCCTCAGCTTTCCCTCTCAATCTCTAACTACTGTCTGGAGACTCTGAGCTACCCAACAGAAACTCTCTCAGCATCTGGTACAATTACATCCAAATAACAAGGTTTCTCAGTGAACCCTATCTTTGATATCCTCAAAAAATTCTCTCAATTGTACTGTGTGAGGGAGAGCATTGTACTCCTTGGATAGATTACTGACCGTCCAATATTCTACTCAAAAAGACATCGATCAGTACACTGTAGACTCATTCACCAATACTTGGTTCAACTTGATGGCAAGCAGACATGGACAGAGCCAGCACATGCGCTGGGAACACAGACGGGTTGCTATAAACAACACCTTCTCCACCATTTTGCAGATAATTCCATTATCAGACAGGTATATACATAAACATTCATTGGTATTGTTGGGCAGATACATATATCCTCGAGGGCTGATGCAAATCCCTGGATTGTGCTACCAGTGACGATCTCAGCACCCTCGACTACAGAGGACCTCACTACAAAGATTAAGGCTCCAACCCACGATTTGACACCATCTGACGCACCCAACAAGAGTATTTACATGGAAGATATTGATGGCATTTGTCAGCAATGCAGGGCAGATTATGAGGTTGATAACTTGGTACACGATCCAGTAGCTATAAACCCCTTCATTGTAACATCTTACTTACTGAGGAGGCTTCTGATACAAGCAGATAACGACTCTCTATTGAATGCCCAGTGGCTTTTCCATAGCAGTGGTACTTTTACTTCACTCTCTTTCTTTTGTTTTACCATCATGTAACTTTTTGTCCTATCATTCATTTGGGCCCTTTTCAAGATGTTAAAACATCATTTTCTTTCTGTAAGATGCGTGAAATGGATCTCAAAAGAAGTCCTCTCTTGTGTTAACACATTAAAGATATTGTCACCCTCAGAAAGAGATCAATAAACATAAGTGTTTTACTGAGCACCAATTTATTAATTTACAGTTGTGCTAAATTAGGAAGGTATAATATTGGCTCTTCTCCGAGTAAAAAGAGTATATAAAACTATATTTAGGTGTGAATAGATGAATACATAAAATAAAAAATCAGAAGAATCTATCAACAGATACTACATTCGTTGGTCATGCATGAGCCAAGTAATATCTAAGCTTCCATCATATGCCTCACAAGAATACTCGTCTGGACACTGTAACTGGTTTAAAGATGCATTGACAAATATGCTTGTGACACTACCCTTATACATGGCTATTTATGAGTCAGAGTTTTGCATGAATGTCATACATAAACCTCAAAATGTTAGGTTCATGAATTCTCGCTCATAAGCAAAATTTGAAGTTATTGAGGTGCATTTAACAATACATGGTATGCAACAATCACTATCAGGGGCTGTGAACAGGGGGTGGTTATGATACTTCGAGATCGATACCATACAAGAAAGCAGTGCTCAAATAGCACGCCAATCTCTCATTCCTTGTGGCAGTACAGCAGCCCATCACAGATCTATATGCCCCTATAAATGCTGTGCAGATATAAAATCCTACAGGAGCGCGAGTTAGAAAGATGTATCTCCTGGTATGCTGCTGACTGGGCCTGTTTAATTGCATGGAATGGGACTCATATGAAGGTATGTGTGCTCAACGTTGTCAACTTTGCACTTTTTAAATGGTATTTGGACGTTGGGGAAGTAGGAAATTATAAAATTTGTCACGCAAAAAAAATTCTTCTCCTTTAGAATTCACAGGTTTTTTCCAGCCACACCAACCACCTGCCCATATAGTTCTAAGATCCTCACCTCCAGTATAATGAGGATCTAAAATAAGAAAGGCACAATCCCCAGTTGTATCATTATAATCTACCCCTAGGAGCGTGTATGCAAGCACACCTCCACCTGCAAACAGACAAAATAGGTCAGTCAACCATATATCCAGCCACACCTCAAGCAGCAAGGAATAAAAAATCTTTAAAATTACCTATCATAACTGGAGTGCCTTGGGTTTCAAAATGGAGAGCTAATTCTCTACACTTCTCTGGGACTTCTGCCCCAGACCGTACATTCAATATCTTACTGCTAACCTGCATAAATTTGAGTATTCCACATTCAGCAGTGTCATATGACAAAAAAGTATCATCTAAATCAGTACATCAACTGGATATTGTGTCCCATTCTTTAGAAGCCAAAATACATTGAAGGAACACATAATAGCACACTCAAAGTATGTGCCATTCACTGATGTGCCTTGATGTTTTTGTTGGAGATAGATGTCTGCGGAAGCACGCGAACAGCACAAGGAAGGAGAAGAAGCTTGGAGCACAAACACACAATAATGAATGTATTATCAGAGAATGTACAAAGATAAGTAGCCCCTTAGGGCAATAGGCGTATATACAAGCCGGGGGAAAAAAACCTCCTAAAGAGGGAAAAAAGTGCCCCGGCGGTCCTAGTGTGTTCACACACATCACGACCTAACTATATCAACAAATCCCCCTTGGGAGTGATGCGGTGAACAAGTAGCTGGCACTCATGTATAAGGAAGTGCCAAGCTATGTGGATATCACTCCACAAAAGGAAGTAAGCCCAAAGCTTTGCAAAAAGCTTCAAACTTCTCCCTAGGCAGAGCCTTCGTGAAAAGGTCTGCAATGTTCTCCTGCGTGGGCACATATGCCAAGCTGATCTCCCCAGCAGAGAACCTCTCCCTGACATAGTGATAATGCACCTCAATGTCCTTAGTGCGAGCATGGAACACAGGGTTCCTCGCAACTGCCAATGCGCTCTGACTGTCAGTGAAGATGGTGGTGGCAGAAGACTGGCCAACACCCAAATCAGCCATAAGGCGGCTGAGCCACACACACTCAACAATCCTTGTGAAAGCTTCCCTATACTCAGCTTCACAACTAGAAGTGGCCACAATAGCTGCTTCTTGCTCAACCAAGATATACATGAGCTACCAAGCATGAAGCAAAAACCACTGGTGGACACACGAGTGTCATAAACCAGCCCAATCTGAGTCAGAAAAAAGCATGCAAGTCGGGCGGTAGTGATCCCCTCTTGGGATAAAACAACCCAAGTAGCCGAGTACCACTCAAGTAGCGAAAGATGCGCTTAACCGCCTTCCAATGCGTGACTCCTAGGCAATGCATAAACCTGCTCATCTCTGAGACAACAAACTGAATATCTGGCCGAGTAATGCATAAGTAAATCAAGCATCCAAACAGCCTGTTGATAGAGAACAGCATCAAATGCATCTCCAGCATCATGAAGACTCAATCGTAAATCTGTCTCCATAGGAGTGGCAATAGGCTTACAGTCTTCAAGGCCAAAACACTGCAATAATGTGTCAATATATTTCGTTTGACACAAAGCCATTCCACCATCAACTTGCATAAACTGAATGCCCAAATAGTGATGCAAATGCCCCAAATCAGACATCTCAAATGAGGCATGCAAATCAGCCTTGAAATCAGCAATATGCTTCTCAATAGGACCAGTGAGAAGCATGTCATCAACATAGACAACAATGATCAAAAGCACATCATTAGCACGCTTAACATATAAGGTGCTTTCAGCTGGACTGTTCACAAAACCATGTGCAACCAGATAGGCATATATCTTCTCGTACCAAGCACGTGGTGCTTGCTTTAAACCATATAATGCCTTCTTTAACCTGCACACCTGATTTTTATGCCCTTTCTGCACAAAGCCACGGGGCTGAAAAACATACACTTCTTCATGCAAGTCACCATTCAGAAATGTTGTTTTAATGTCCAACTGATGTACATTCCAACCATGATGGGCTGCAAGAGCACAAATGCTCCGAACAGTAGTCATACGACATGTAGGTGCAAAGGTCTCATCAAAATCAATGCCTCTTTCCTGCGCATAACCCTTTGTAGCAAGCCTAGCCTTATACCTGTAAACTGTACCATCAGGTTTACGCTTTAGCTTGTATACCCACTTAGTGCCAATGGCCTTCTTGCCAGGAGGCAAGTCACATAAAGACCATGTACCATTCTTCATTATAGCATCATATTCAGATTGCATGGAAGCCATCCAATTTTTTGAATTCTGTGCTTCATCAAAAGAAACAGGCTCATTCTCATCACAGAGACTAGACGCAGCCATAGCATAGCAATTTGATGCAAAGGAGGCATTATGAGATCCTTAACGAGTACGATATGACAAAGGTGCATCTAATTTACTATCACGCAAAGTCTGCACCAGCCATTTTGGCATAGTTTTTGCCTGCTCAATATCAGCTCTCTCATCAACAAGTGCATCATGTAAATCTGCATCAGAAATAGAATGATCTGCATCATCATATGAAACCTGCAAAGGCTGAGAAGTTGCCTCATTAGGACCAGCACTAGACTGTCCACCTGTAAAAAGAGGCCACAACGTATCATACATGTCTTTGGAGCTAACAGATGTCTCCTTAGTACATGAAAGCAATGGCTGAATAGCATCTTCCACAAAGACAACATCACGGCTAACCAGAATGCGTTTAGTATGTGGATGATACAGACGATAGCCTTTACTTTCAGAACTGTACCCAACAAAAATACATTTTACTGCCTTATCATCCAGTTTTTTGCGTTGTTGTTCAGACACTAATGCATATGCCAAACAACCAAAAACACACAGATGAGCAACAGATGGCTTGCGGTCATGCCAAGCCTCATATGGAGTGATAGATTGCAGCACTTTAGTGGGACACCTGTTCAGTACATATGCTGCACACATGACAGCCTCAAGCCAAAAACTATGTGGTAAAGCCTGACTCTTGACCATGCACCTCGCCATCTCCATGAGTGACCTGTTCTTTCGTTCACCAACTCCATTCTGTTGAGGTGTATACGGCCCTGTACACTGGTGTTTTATCCCACGTTCAACGAGAAATGCATTAAAATCAGAAGACATATATTCCCCCCCTCGATCAGAACAGAGGGTGCCCATTTTACATGCTGACAGATTTTCAGCCAGAACCAAAAACAGTTTAAAGCACATGAAGACTTCAGACTTTGCTTTGAGTGGATATACCCATGCATGCCTGGAAAAATCATCAATGAAAGTCACGAAGTAAAGGTAATTCCCAAAAGAGGGTGTCTCCATAGGACCACAGACATCACTATGTACAAGCTGCAATTTTTGCATAGCCCGAACTGAACCATCTTTTGGAAAGGAGAAGCTGCATTTTGCCCAAAATACAACCTTCACATACATGTTTTCCAGGTGCCTCAAGCTTGGGCAAAGAAGACACCATATCAGATTTTTGCAGGCGTAGCAAACTAGCAAAATTTAGATGACCAAAGCGTGCATGCCAAAGCTTTGCATCTGACATAGCCTGAGAATCATGAACTGCACATGCCGAATCATTCACAGATCTTTCATAGTCTATGAGCTTATACAACCCACGACACAAAATGCCAAAAGCAATAATCACATCGCCATTTGATAGATCATGAACTGTACACCTGTCATCAATGAATTTTACAACCAAACCAATCTTGGCTAATGCAAAAACTGATAACAGATTCTTCTTGATCCCTGGCACAAATAAAGCATCTGACAAGGTGAAAGAACTACCATCAACAGTAGTCAGAATGATCTTACCAACTCCCATAACAGGATAAGAGGAGTTGTTGGCGCCTGTGACAGTATTCCCTGTAGAGGCAGGCTCGAGTGAAGAAAAGAAACTGCGCTGCAAGGTAATATGTTTGGTCGCCCCACTGTCAAAGTACCAAACATCTGAGTCCACTGTAGACATGCAGTGCTCATGACAAGATGGGTCAAAACTACAAACAGTAGTAAACGCCCATTCTTCTTCCTGCACAAGATTAGCAGACTCTGTTTTTGGTGTATAGCCTTCTGCAACAACCATTGCAACCTCCTTTTTGCCTCTTTTGCAGCCAGTTTTGGACAGTTCTTTATGATATGATCATTCCCTTTACAGTACTTGCAAAACAATTTCTGCTTTTTTTATTTCTTCTCATCTTTATCCTGGTTCTTCGAATGTGCAGCATTTGCAGATTTTTGCTTACTAGTAGAAGAGCTCCATTTTCCTTTACCCTTCTAACTAGCCAGGAAAGCTTGATCTACAACACGCATAATGGACCTGTTCTGCCTGGACTGATCTTCCTGCAACAGAACAGAGACTAACTCCTCAAATGATAAGGCATTCAGCCTTTCATCATCAACCGAAGAGTAGAAGCAAAACTTTGATATGAATCAGGAAGACCATTCAGAACGGTCTGCACAAGTGAGCTATCTGGTATAACCTCATCACGAGAAATCAACTGTTCCTTCAAATCTTCGATCTTCGTTAGGAAACTGTCCATAGAATCACCTTCATTCATGTGCTCACTCTCCAACTGTTTTCGGAGGTAAGCAACATGAGCCTCATTCCTAGCTTGGTACAATGTGGTAAGTGTATCCCAAGCATCCCTAGCTGTTCTGCAAGAGCGAATATGAGGAATAATGGCACGTTTGACAGACAAAGCTATCAATGCATGTGCCTGGGCATCTCTGCCATCCCAACGAATTTGCTCTATAGTAGGTGCAACAGAAACAGCAGCACGAACAGGAATCTGCGGAATATCATCTTCGACACCATCTTCATCAGCTCTTGCACCTGTATTTGCAGTACGTGTCGTTACAGGTGTAACAGGACGTCTTTCAACACCTTGCACAATGTTCCACAATCCTTTTGCAACCAAAACATGTCGCATCATATAAGCCCATAATGGGTAGTTGGTACCATCCACCTTATCCTCAACAGCCAACATACGGAATACATCACTGCTTTCAGCCATGGCCGGTGACTAAAATACCTTGATGCAGAAAATTGATTGTATCTCAAAAAGTTGAACAGAACTGTCCAGACGAGTTCTACTAGACCTGTTCTACTAGACCTGTAGCAGACTTCGAGACGCTTAAACTGGCGAACAGAAACTGGTATATACCTTTGGCACAAAAAGACGAAATAGCCTGCACAAGCGCTGCGATAGTGCGTTCGGAGGCGGAAACGAGCTCAGATCGCGATTTCGGAACCACAAAGCGAAGCTGTTTTGATCTCAGAAACACGCTGAGTATGCTCATCAAAATTCGTGCGATTCTGAGACTGCAACGGAGGAGTGTCGACAGCACCCTAGATGAAGCGACGACATGCTCTGATACCAATTGTTTGAGATAGATGTCTGCAGAAGCACGCGAACAGCACAAGGAAGGAGAAGAAGCTTGGAGCACAAACACACAATAATGAATGTATTACCAGAGAATGTACAAAGATAAGTAGCCCATTAGGGCAATAGGCGTATATACAAGCCGGGGAAAAAAAACCTCCTAAAGAGGGAAAAAAGTGCCCCGGCGGTCCTAGTGTGTTCACACACATCACTACCTAAATATATCAACAGTTTTCAAGCCGTATTCAACATAATTCTTCAATCTACTTTCATTTATAGTTTATAGAATTTATCTTCAATTATATTTACAGTATGCAGCAGCTAGAAGTGTCATTCCAGTGCAATGAGCAGCTTAAAAATACACTTGAGCAAAAGTTCTGTTTAAAGGGAAATCATCATGAATGTTGCTGAAAGGTTCATTTCGGTAGAAAAGAGCAGATCCTCACAAGTTGCACACAGATATCATGCATATTCACCTGTTTCAACATGTGCCTTGTAGGAGACTTCATGTATCTGGTATATAATACACATAGACCTTTAGTGTGGATGCATGCCTATTCACTTTGGTAATGGACTCGTTTCTGTAACGAGTTAAGAATCTCTATATTCCCGAAATATAACCACAGACCCCATAAGGAGAGGAAATGGAGGTAATTGTTCATCACTGCAAAGTTGCAGCCTCATCACTGGCAACCAGCCTGAAAAGCACCAAAACAGAAACAGACATCCCGGCCAGTGGGGTTCCATTTCATCGAATCAAACAGTGTACATCCCATCCTTAAACACTATGAAAACTAACAAAAATGCATTGGCACAGTTGTAACACGACCAATACTAGCATAGAAAGCAAAAATACTTCCCCTGATATGAAACATCTGAATGAGCAACTGCATCAACAAACAGACTTTATACACCTCCCCATGTGTTCTTTGATTAATTCCAATTACTCTGATGGATGGTACTGGTCTCTCAATGGCATAGACTAAGTACTCTGCCTGTAGTACTATATGATTTGATGCTCAAAAGCTGTAATCACTAGATGACTCTAGATAACATCTGATCTGTGATAGAGATCTGAATTATAAGCATTTATGTGAGTAACTCTGGTGAAGCTGGTCAATTGTGCGCTTCATATTATGTCTCTGTAAAGGAGGCTCAGAAGTTTTCTACTCGAGCAGCTGAGAAACAAAGATGAAGATCTGTAAAAAGGATAGGGCAAAACACAAGTGATGAAACAGCCCGCATTCACCTCCTCTGAGTTAACAGAATAATGAATTGGTTCTGCCCAGACAGTAAGGACTCACACTACTGGCTAGAGGAGGCAGACTTTCAAACAGCATAAAGGTAACCAAGGATGCCCAGCTTCCGAGTTTATATATAACATGAGCAGCTACCTGAAAGATCAAAGCATCTAACACAGCATATGACTTGAAGAGGTGTCTTTGTGTGTTATGCCGCTTTAGAGAGTTGGTTCACTTAATAAGGTAATTTCAGAACACCTGGATTTTCCAAGTGATTCAAACAACATAAAATTGTCCAAAACAAAAAAGATATTCTACAAGTTCTAATACATACCCAGTAAGTGCACCAAAAATATCTACAATAAGCTCTTTCATGAAACCACAAAATGACTTGGGGAGGATCTGAAAGATCATTAGAGCCTTTATTCCCCCAACCTCCTTCTCAAAAGGCTAAGAAGTCCCTGCTGATCTATGTAACTCCTGCCATCTGAATACAGCACACAAGATGGATTTTGTGTAGGATCTTACTACAAGAATCTGTAGGGTTCTCAGAAGAACCTGTAGGGTACTCAGAAGAACCTGTAGGGTTCTTTCATTATACACTGCATATTGAAGTGGATTTCCACCATAAAAAGAAAATTCTCAAGCATCACTTGAAATGAATGTAGCACAAAATTAACTTTCTTTTTACTGTCACAACAGTGTGA